>JADDOH010007364.1:0-135148 GCA_016648135.1 Agrypnia vestita | reverse complement strand
TCTCGATTATTGGCATTAAGTGTTGAAATCGTCTGTGGTTGTTCTGTCGTCTGAAAATCGAATTCTTCGGTTTTATTGATTTCTAAATCATTCAAATCCTCGGGGACGAAAGAATTAATTACTGACATTTCTACTGAATCAAGTTTGCTGAATTGTTTTGAAGGTGGAGTTAAATCAAAAGAGGGAGCACTTGGATTATCTGGAATGGTTGACAATTTAGTAGATATGATGTCTCCCCAATGAAGCGGTATGGCCTCCGTTGCTGAAAGAGCTCCTGAGTATACTCCATTTATCGGAGTAGAATTACTAGGCTTGATACCCTTACCATAAGGAGATATATTTTCACCGGAATTATTTTGGAAACCTCCATATCGCGGTACAGATTTCACCGATCCTTCAGAATCTAATGGGAAGTAACTAGAATCCGTTTCATATTTATTACTGTCAGTGCAATTAATATGGTTCTTTCCATTTGTAAACCTTTGAGGTACCCTTTGGTTTGTGTCACTCAATCCACCGTTAATTTCTACAGCCACAGCATTATTTGTCGAAGGTGCTATTGTTGTAGATAAAGCCTTTCCTCGTCGTATTTCGTTTTGAGTACTGTCAAAATCATTCTTATCATGAGTTATTAAACTCGAAGCTGGTGTTTTATTTTTTGTGTTTGAATAATAAATCGGAGTTTGGTGACGGTATGCCGATGTCGTCAAAAGAAGTCGGTTCTTTATTAAATCTACACTGTAAGCCTTCGTAGATTCACTATTTGGAGAACTTGTTATACTCGTATCGTATGCTGTTGGTGTAGGATGAGGCGAATTTTTTGATACATCGGAAAAATCTAAAACTTCTTCTTCATCCTTAACAACGGAATAAAAATCATTTTTTGCAGTCGTTTCTTCAGTTGGTGTATATGATATTGTTGTTGAAGATGGTTCGTATGCAACTGTTGGATCTGTAGGCCTTATTTCTGATAAAACCTTTCTAAACGTTTCAGGATCTTGAAGATAAGCCGACAGAGCATGAGTGAAAACTTGAGCTAATTCTCTAATTTGGGGAGATGATGATAATGGACCTCGGCTTTGTGATGACTCTAAGTCATTATTAGCAATTTCGTCTGATTCATTACTTTCAGAGCTTTCAGAGTTTGATGAGTTTTTAAACAAATTCGTATATTTGTCTAGTGTTTTTTGGCTGAGAAGAGATGTAAACGATTCACGATTTTCTTCCGGGATTGACTCTTCCTCAGAAATAAACTCTTCTTCTTTTTCAATTTCTTCAGTTACAGTCGTTGGATATGGCGTCGATACCAAATTGTCAACTGCGGTAGCAAAGTAAATAGCTAACGAATGCAGAGTATTAGGACCAGCTGAAGGAGGAACAAATAAACCAGGTCGTTTTCCCAATAACTTTTCGGTCTCTGTTGTTGGTTCAGCAGATCCAAATTCCAATTCTTCCAGTGTTTTTAACATATCAACCGCATGTTCAGCAACTGCTGGTTCTGATGAATATGATGTCGTCTGTGGCGTAGTATTTATATCACTTTCTACATTAGAATACCAATTTGTAGCCAAAAATCTATTTGTAGTTGCATTATATGCTTTTGGTGTTACTGTTGGTACGGTAGGAGCATAATATGTAACGTTTTCTGTTTTTACCGGAGGTATCCAATAGTTTTTAAAAGAAGGCTTTGTTGCGTTTTTAATATCTTCTTTAATTGAAATTTGAATTCCTACGCTGTTAGATGGTTTGTTATTAGAAGATTCATTTATTGTAACCTTATAATTATTGTTAGGAGTCGATAATGTAGGACTTTGATTGTACTGGGCAAAACTGTACAGTTTGTTTTCTTGTTTTGTTGATGCACTTGGTAATTCTGCAGTTGTAGAGATACTGTAGTCATATGTTTGGGGAGATGATTTTGACCTTGAGGACGATGCTACTGAACGAGATACGCTTCTGGTGACCTCAACGTAGTTTCTGGATCCTGGAATATATGTTGTAGTGTATGTTGGTCTTGTTGTTCTCGCAGCGGTCGGAGATGAATAAGAGTTCGAAGTTTCTACGGTAGATCTTATTTTATTATCATAATTAGAAGAAAAATGATAGTAGTTATTTCTTCCTCTACTATTTGCAAATGACGCTGATTCTGCTACAACTTGAGTTTCCTTTGGTTCCTTATAATTTCTAGATGGTTGCGTACTTCCACGATATGTAGCAGCATCGGTGTAATCGAGCATAGTTCTTCTGGTCGGCGAATATTTATAACTATTGACATTTGTTTTTCTGTGATCATCATCATTTACTGTTGAATCAGCCTTTGTTGTGTGCGTTGTATGTTCAAAACTGGAATATTGCCTCGAGTTAGTAATTTTGTCTTGGCGTGGTGTTACCTGGAAACTTCTCGGGCTGGGCTTGCTGGAGGCTTTCGGTTCCTGAGTTCGAAAATTATCTGACGCTGGAACTCCCGATTGAGCTACGCTATTGAAGCTTGCTTCTGCTTTATAGTCGGTGATGTGGTTGTGTGCAGTATGAATATTAGATGCGTAATTGGTCTGAGGGCGTTTGTGTGTTGTATGGATTGTCTCAAAGTTTTGTGCGGGCAATGGTTGTTTTTTAGATTTATCTGATTTCCTCTGGTCTTCTGCGAGATGCTCTGCGCTCTCCTCATACTGTCCCGGCGAATCGGCGCAGTCCACCTTGAACCACCAGTCACAAATCAGGTTCGACTGACGGAATATGGTTCCGTTGGGGCACAAGAAAGATATTTTTCGGCCTCCGTCACAAATATGGAATACCTGTAAAATATTTGAAAATATTAAACAAACTGTAAAAAAACACACTGATTTTGTAAATACCGAAATATTGTAAATCAAATTAAATTTTAAATTAAATAAGCAAAATGAAATGTAAAAAAATTATATAAAAAAAACTGGTATACCTGGCAATCGGTTTCCAAATCTGCGTAGTATCCCGTAGCGACTTTTTTACAGTCAAAAAAGGTTTGAGGAATAGAGGGAAGAACTGGGAAGTCTACTCCGGGTCGACCCATCACACCTGAAATCAATGCAAACATCATTTAGTGTTTACCTTTTAATTGGCAGTTTATTCCTGTATTGGATCAGTATGGTAAATTATTTTGTTTTTATTTCAGGGTACCAACAATATAGTAGATTGAGACTAAATGATTTAATACTTAACGCTTTGCTATTGGGTCAGGCATAACAATAATACTAACTAAATTGTTTCATATTCAAATTATGGCTTGTCAATCTTACGTTAGTATTAAAGATTGTTTTGTTCATAGATTTCTTACTTGTATTAACAGGGGTCTTTTTTAAAAATTGTAAATTGAATCACATTTTAGCTCAGTGGATTACTTCATAAGATTAGATTCACAACTTCTTATTTCACTAAAATATTAATGATCATTTCAAATCGGGATTAAATTTTTATATCAAATACCGATTCATTAAAGAAGTTACAAAGAACTTTTGGGTTTCAATATTTTCTTAATTAATGAGAGCTTATGATACCTTGGTATGTTAGATATTCCACGTCGTCTTCTGGAGTTCTTGTTTTAAGTTCTTTAGCTTTGGGTCTGCTTGGGTCAGAATCTACTGACAATTCTTCAAAAGTGGCTGCACCAACTGCATCAGCTATCTCCCTCAGAGCCTCCGGGGTTGGGGCAGCGGGGAGCGGGATGTCCTGCAAATTAAAAATAAAGTATAATTATTAAGAGTTCCGGATTCGTAACAAGTCAGTAGATTATGAATAATGACGAATGGCTGGAATATGACACAAAAATTATTACTATTTATGCAGTGTTTTTAAGAGTAGCTTTTTGGTCTTGTGGTTAAGACTCTCGCCTCGTGATTCAAAGGTCGCGGGTTCGAACCTCGCTCCAGACCAGCAAGTAAGTTATAACGCATTGCATTCACTTTATATTTGTTCATTCCTCACTCCATTGAAGATAGATCTTCTACAAATGCGTCTAAGTGACCACAAATCCATAGGTTTCAGTCTAATTTCATTCTTTTTTTGCCAATTCCAGGCTTCACTTCCATACAGTAGAGTTGGCACCAGAACCCAATAATGAACAGCTAGTCTTGCTTCGTATAACATATTCCTATTGCCTATTACAGCATTCGGGGAACCATATTTTACTAAATCACTCTCCTTTCGATATCCTTCTTAGCCTTCCGTCCCTCGTAAACATTATTCCCAAATACATTAACTCGTTCACTTGTTATTAGCATCCAATCTTCACCATTATATCATACATAGTTACTCTTTCGAACACCATCACTTTCGACGCGCTAACATTCATCAGAAGTTCACTGTCCACACGTACATCGGACATCCTTGTCACCATCTTGTAAGAATGCGTGAAATTACTAGATAAATAAATTATCCATGAATCCATCAGTGAATAATTTTATCTGATAATTTCTATTAATTGTTATTAATATGAAAATAATGCGCTGCGTTCTTGGACCACCACGGTTTACAAACTTCATGTAGATATTGGTTGTTCTTCTATTACTTGTGCTAAGCTTGCGTTTAGAAGAGGAGTTTCATGCTGGAATTGCATAATTTTTACTTCCTTTCTTTTAACTCGTGGCGTCTGCTTGCTTGTTTGCTTGACGAAAAAACTTTAGATCGATTTTTAACCCTTTCCCCGTGATCCAATAATAATTATAGTAAAATTTTGGATTTTTCAAAATTTTTATGGTTTTTTCATACATTTCGACGCATATGGTAGACACGAAACCCGAAAACGAAAAAGGGAGTATTGTAAAAGCTTGGTTTTTATAGGTTACTTTTTTGTGTTTTATGTTATTACGTACGTATATATTATTAAGTTTCAATAAAATGGATTTCAATTTTGTAAACGATTTTTGATAAAAAATTCATTATCGATATGATTTTCGTATCCGATAGGTTATTAAAATATATTTTCCATAGATACATATAATGATTCTGCGCTCTTATTGAAGCTGAGGTGTGACAATTTTGTGGTATGTTTGTGTTTTTTTCGTATACTATTTTTAATTATACTCGTAAAACTATGAAAATAGATTAAAAACTTTGAAAAAAATCTATTTTCGATTTCTACAAGGTTTTTATCATTTTATATAACTTGTATTGAAACTAATATTTTTTTTATAATCGATATAAGTTGTTATTGTAGTTATTGTAATGATAATTTCAGGTTTTGCAAAAAATTAATCTGAAATATTAAAAAATAAATTCTAAATTTGATTTTGCCTTTCTCTATAACTATTGATATTAGGCCATAGTTTCTTGAACTTTTTCGACTCACAATCAAGGCAGGATTCCACCTGTAAAGTATTGTGGACTAGCTCCATTACACCCTGTATATCTTAAATGAAACATCCTTAGGCTACGGCTCTCCTTCACCTGAGGCTGCTATATGATGGAGCAAAAGTAAGTGAGTAATATAACTCTTCAAAACGGTTACGAGCGTACAATTAAAGCAAGCATGTAGGGCGTGAGCTAAAGCGTCGGATTACGAGTTAGCTCCCTTACGTCACAATAGCCGTAGCCGAGCGAGAAAAGGAGAACGCTTTTTCTCTGTAACAATTTTAACAGCCGCCGTGGGAAAATCTCATACTCCGACTCGACGAGAAGATTGTTATAATTCCAAGATTATCACACGAAAAAATTGCGAGCGCCTGATGGGTGGAACCGGCGATCCGAGAACCGAACCTTAACTCATTTTATTCGATCGATTGTAGGTATACAGCTGGGGTTTAGTGCTTGAAGTGCCTGTGTCAAGAAAGTGAATTGTTCAGGAGAGAGGATTGTTTGTTTCCCATAAACAATACCTACGTGTAAATTACTTCAACATACCCATCATAATCATCTACTTACAGAAAACATTTATTAACAAGCCTCCAAAAATAAAATAATCCTAAAAGGATGGGCATTTCGGAATACTTTCTGATGCCTAACTCATTTTGACCAAAATCTGACACTTATAGCATTATCTCCCAGTCAAGAACTATCAGTTCTTAAGCTAACTATCTTGTGTGCGTTCATTATGAAATAGTTACGACTCTTTGAAGATCTTGGCTTTCTCAAGCAATAGTTTAAGCCACTGTCGCCTATTGCTGCAGTAGGTCTTCCAGTTGTTTATGCTCAATTTTGCGTCGCTCTCAACATTATCGCCGCATCTTCTTCGAGGTCTTACCCGTGGTCGCGTCTTTCCGAGTTACTGATACAGTGCCATATTTATGTGGGTACCATGGAAGAGGCATTTTTTGGAAATGTTCTGGCTAGCGTACTCAGGCAATCTTCAGTGTGGCCATGATATCTAGTTCATCATACAAGACTTATAGTTTTGGTTCAAACGAATTCTCTTTTGTCCATTTTTCTATAAACCTACCTGGACCTTTCTCCCCAAGATTTAAGTTTTAAGTTCCACGTTTTATTACTGTATAATACAATTATACATTTGACCTGAGAATAGTTTTATATAGTGTGTTTATATAGAGGTTAAAACTTAAAAATGAAATGAAACACATAAAAATCGTGGTAATGCCCATTGTATTGCCATTATTGGAAAGATAATTTTATACCATTAGTGATTAAATATATGGTATTCTTTTAGAGGTTTGTTTTAGAATTGGCAATACCTTTTCAGCGACAGCCAATTTAATTAAAAAATCGTGGTATCGTCATCATATTTAAAATCTAATGGCAAAAAATTATCTTTTCAATGAAGGCAATACCATGGCAGTTACCACGATTTAGATTAACACGAAAAAACGCCATTTAGTTTACACAAAACGCTTATCAGACAATCGCTCACATACGCAGCTGAATCAAGGGTACTTAATAAGAGGAACGAGCGAGCAGTGGATTTTTTTGAAAGGAAAATTTTGAGGTGTATTTTTGAAATTGTTCTAGACAATGGATTTTGGCGCAGACGCTACAAGAAAAAGCTCTCTACTTCATATATGAATATTCTTACTTTTTCAAACTACATTCTACGTTTGGGCGTTGAAAATACGACAAATTTTTTATTCTCCTGGAAAGGAGCTCGAACCTCCTACCACGGGATAATTAAGCGAGAGTCTTAACCACTAGACAAAAAAGTTACTCAAACTAGTGCAGCAATACAAATAAAATATTATCGTGTTATTAAAATATTTGATAAAGGGTGGAATCTTTTTGTATATTAATAAATAAATTTAATTCCTGTTCTATATAATTTAATTTACTTTAATTAAATAAATTAGTAATGAACCCCTCAATACGCATCCATTTTAAGCTGACATCTAAAATGACACTTAATTACTTCTAAATGTAAAAATGGTTTGCGTTTTCTGTCTAGTTTTATGAGTAATAGCAGTAAAAGGATAAAAATGCACAAGAAAACCAAATGTAATTGTCTAGATCCATTGTTATCTAAAACATTCAACATTAAATCTAGGTTGATTATATCACAAAGTTTACTCCGTTTTTTCTGACATTTGTGAAAAAAATCTCACTTATTAATTTGGATTCTGTAGAGGCAACGAGCCATTTTTAATATTTTTGTAACCTTTTAATTTTTTAGAATGGCTTTTTACTATGCACGAGACTATCTCCTGTCATCCTTCGTAACATTTATATATTTTATATTAAAATTCTTTTGTATGTTTGTATCAGTAATACTACACTCAGTCATATAGCAAAAATTTATTTTTTAATAAAATCAAAAGAAATTTTGATTGCCATCGGAATAAAGCCCGAAATTCTACAAAAAATTGTTCCATTTTCAAATAAATTAAATTATGGAATGATTCAACATAATTTGAGATGGTTTTTTAAGAGTATACACATAAAAAATTACATTAAACATAAAACATTTATTTAAAAAAATTAAGTTTAATATAAAAACAAAGATAACCTGACATTACACAAAAAAATTTTTTTTTAATAAATATCGAATTAAAATAATGCACTTTTTAAAGAATCAGAAAGTTGGGATCAATTTAAATTTATTTTAATGTGTGTTTTCTGAAGACATCATTAGTAACGAAAGTTTTATAATGTATAATGTGATACATATCGACAGCTCCTACGTATAATATCGTAACCCACAACGCGACGATTTTGAGTTTGTTGTGTATTTCATATGTTTTTAATTATATATTTAATTCCTAGAACGAAAAAAAAAATTTTTTTATAATAATAAAACGTTATTTATTGTAAAATATTTATTTTTCTTTCTTGGAATTAAAGATATAATTAAATACACATGTGTATACACTAAGAACTCAAAATCGTCGAATTGTGGGTTACGATATTATACGTAGGAGCCGTCGATATGTCTTAATTTTATAATGTGTAATGTAATAAATTTTTCTTTGTTTAATCAAGCTTACATTAATTTAATTTATAAGCATAGAATATTTATTTTCAGCTAATAATCACCAGTTAATAATAAACATCAGATATACAGTGTATTAATCGTACAAATGATTAGTATTCCCGTTTATCGCGCAGCAGATCGGCGTTCGGTTCTCTGAAAGAGATATTTTTATTTTTATTTTAATTATCTGTTTGAATTCATGTATATTTTTTTCAAACGAAAAACATTTTTATGTTTTTTTTGCTGCATTTATTATCTGGTGCGTGCAGCCAGTACATTGAAGCATGCGTCGTACGTAAATATAATTTGGCAAAAATGTGAAATTAAATAATTATCCGCCAGAATATTACTTCATACTTACTTACCATCACGCTATTTCCCTAAGGAGGTAGGCAGAGACGATAGAACGCCACACTCTTCTATCCTGACACACACTTTTGTCCTCATTCATACGCCTTCGCATGCAAGCTCGACGATTGTTGAGGGTTCTAACAGGAATATCCTCCAGTATCTGGTCATGCCACGTCTTTCGCGACCTCCATCTTAATCTGGCGCCGTTAAAACTTGCGTCATATATCTTTCTTACTCAAAATGCCCAAACCCATTTTTTTTATTATTTTCACTATGCTTAGAACAGCTTTACTTTTTGTCTTAATTTGTTTAATTTTCACTCTATCATAAATGGATTTGCAACACATACATTTAAGTGATCTTATTTTCACTGCATTCAGTCTACTTTCATTCCTCATCTGTCAACTTCAGACTAAAATCTGAACAATTTGATATGAATTGTCAGCAATATTACTCGACGCATATGTTTTTTTATTAAAATGTTTGTAATACGTACAATTCATGCCTACGAACTGAGTGCACGCCGCTGATTACTAGGCAGCTTCATAATTTTGCAAACGCGTCTTTGTATATAAAGTATCGTTGTAAGTACTTTTTATCGTTGTTAAGTACAGTATGTTTCGCAAGAAATCTCGAGAAGTACACGGTGTGTTTAAATGGCTTTTTAATAATGTCAAACGACCACCGAATCTTGAAACGCGATGAAGTTATCGCGAAATCGAGTTCAGTCGGCTCGAAGCCGGCTGTAATCAATCCCGCTATCGAAATTTCAATTCAAATTCAAATTCAAACATGGAGCACAATCAGATCCTTCCGGAACAGAATGAACCAAAAAAAAACGAAAGCTGAGTGAAACCGATTATTTCGTAAATCGAACTGGCGTCGGAAAGAGCCGAATGCTAACTAGCAGATGTTTAGTTCGCATCCGGCGTTTGTCCGGACTTCGTGAAATGAAACGAGATCTTTGGATAGATTTGTTGCCAGGGCTAATTAGATGCCATGATCATGTAGAGAGGCACTTGCTGATTTAGGAGAAGAGACGGGACCGGGAACGCCTCCTGGACGGACTGCACAAATCAAAAAGGCGTCCCCGGCTGAATAATAAATGCTTTTTAATAAGTACTGCTGGAGGCTTGCGAGAGGCTCAACAATGGTGCAATAACACAATTATTTTAATTACTGTAAACGAGCATATTTTTCATTGTTCTAAATATAATGCATTTCTTTCTAAAAGCCTTGCATTCTAAATAATATTGAAATATTATTATTTGTATATTCGAAGGACTGTTCAAGTCACAAATGTGCTGAGGTAAGTAGAAAGGAATGTTTAACTTTTTATTTATTAACAATAGTGACCAGTGTGGCACAGCTATATACATTGCCTGGAACCATCAAATACTTCCAGCCTTTATTTAAATATCTGTAACAGATAGTGATAGTTAAACTGTGATTTTAACCGTTTATTCATGGTATAGTTACTTTAGATTTGTATCTGATTATATCACTAATCGGTAACTGAGATATAACTGTAATCTAGTACACATTTATTCCCGTCAAATTGTGAAAAATAAGTTACCAATTGTTCGGGCAATTATTTGGTAGTCTTTGGTGTTTGGGCTGTACTATTATGAATGACGATACTACAGATACAAATTTCAAATAACGGTTATCGTGGAACCAGTTGAAATCACTTGTAACGAATGAATGTACTTGTTAGTCTAAGTAGTTAAAATAAACACCTAGTGATCTAGTAGCGGTCGGGTGTTCGAGCCTTATTCCAGGAGACCAACAACTCTTTTTTTTTGTTTTAAAATAGTAAAAATATTGCTGTGATACATATTTCATGTAGGCACCTTTATTTTTTAAAACTGTTACATATTCAAGGCTATGGGACATAAAAAAACACTAAGATAAACCATAAACTTCCGACTTGAAAGAATCCGCTTCGTTTTGCACAGTTTAGAAAACTTTGAACTACGTCACCATCCGTTGGCGTGATATTTATAGCTGCGTTTCTTCACCCGCACACAACATAACGGCCGTTTCTATGTCCAGAGTATTCTAAAACCTAAAAATATTCTCAGGTTTTCAGGACCATTCAGAATCTTCTGCGTGTAGTTTTCTGGGATATTGTGCCATGTTTATCCGACCTCTCTGGCCGACGTTTCAGATTCCATTGCAAGCCGTTACCACAGCATCATCAACACACGTTACAACACGTCAGTTTTATTATCTTGTGCTGATGGACCCCGTAATGGGATCCGAAACGTCAGCCGGAGGTCGGATATCCCATAAAACTAATAGCAGAATATTTTAAAACCATTATATAAAATCATAATGCTTCCGGTCGCTTCATTTTTCATCGTATCAATACAAAAATAATTACCTTTCAATGTCGTCGTAGGTAATGATTACTTGTTAGTAAAAATTATAATATGAGAATTAAATAAGCAATTTTCAAAGATTCTTATATTAACAATAATAAATTTATTTATTTATATGGTGCCGTTTAATGATGTAGATCAGTGTTTTTCAACCTGTGGGTCGCAACCCCCAGGGGCTCGTCAAGTGTTACTCGGGGGGTCGCGGTCGCAAGCCAGGTAAAAGTGAAAAGCGTTGTAGGTCATATCCTGCAATAAAAGTTCAACATTTTTAGTGAGAAGGCTGTGCCTGTTTATTTTTTAATAAATTTTCAAACCGTGGTTGTATTTTTGAAATGTTAACAATCAAATCATTTTCTTATTGAAGCCTATTTCTCTTCTTAGTTTTTATATTTACCACTGAAGAGAACGTCGGTTCAAATAGGTAGAAAAGAAGTGGCGAATAGCACTAACATTTTTAAAGCTTCTCTTGCCAGCTCTGGATATTTTCTTCTCTTCATCCAGAATATGCCAATCCTTTGCAAATTGAATTCCATTTTAAACATGTCATCAGCAGCCAAATCCATATGATTTTCTTTCATCTTTATGCATAACAAATCTGTCAGTTATACTGACATATTCTAAAAAAAGAATTTTTTACTCATCTTTATCCATTGGCTGCTTCAGAATCCAGTTCTAGAAAGTAAATTATTATTTTAACCTTTTTTAAATCTCGGATATAGTTTTACTTTGGACCTGGGGGGACGCCAGAATTTTTTACTCGTATGGGGATCGCGTATTCAAAAAGGTGTGATGTAGATCAACCCAAGGGCACTGTTAATTAAGTTCATCTGCAAACAGCGTACTTTGCTGAAAGTGTTAAGGCTCTGAGCTCCACGTACGTTAGAGGATAGCCTATGCTTTGTCTATGCCATACGATTGGGTCTATGACACAAAAGGCGCTTTCATAGTAGGCAGCTCTGAGTTCTTGTAAAGTTTTGGCGCCTTGTGGTCCTGTCGACCTCAGTGAGACGTTTTTCCCCATTGATAACTTCCTCAACATAGCTGTGGTATGTATTAAGTACGGTGCAGTATAGTTTTGAGAGCTTTATACACGATTCGACTTAGCTTGAAGTCTACTCTTGTGTCTGTTCTGTAATTGAGAGGGATGGGTTAGAGCCTCCATGTACTTACTTTCCCGGAGGTTGTAACGACTTTGTAGAGCCACAGTTTTTTACCAGCTTAGTGCGAGTGGATTTTCCTTCCTAATCGCTGATGTGGCGATACTAAGCGGCTGATGGTGATGGGCATAAGCATTTATCATCTCTCCACGATCTACAAACAATCAGGAGAGATAATTTTGCGAACCGCATCGCCGCCAAGATCGGTCACTTAGAGAACGAAGAAAAGAATGGAATTGATAGAAAGCACCCGAGAATATTTCAAATGTAATGACTGGATAAGCTCATCATGATCACAATACTTATATACTAGCTACGCCCCGTCAAAAATGACGTACTTTTATTGCATATTCCGGCGACAAGTTAAGACTGAGAATAGCGCCACCTAACTTAGCGTAGTTCTTAAGTGTTATATAGAGAATTATGCCATTTTCATATATCTCATTATCATTTTATACGTTATCATTAATTGCGCCATCTGGTAGGACTAATGATGAAAATTGTAACATGGAGAATTATGTATTTTTATTTTAAATTATTAATATTTTTGCAACAACCGTCAACAACCGTCGAGCTTGCATGCGAAGATGTATGAATGTGGATGAGGCGAGAGTTGTATGTCAGGGCAGAAAAGTGTGGCACTCTATCCTCTCTGCCTACCCCCACGAGGAAACACGTGAGGGTAAGTAAGTGAGAAATGTTGCAAAAGAAAAATTCGATAAGAGACTTTTCCTTATTATGTGCACATATCGATGTACGTTATATAATTTTCCATAGAAATACTACTTACGCGGATAATTTTCATGTTGCAAATTTATTATCTTTTATCGCACTTTAAAAATGTGCATATGTGTGTGTGGGATATAGCATGAGTCGTGTAGTTCTTACTTAATTACAATCCAACTTATAGATATATCAGGCTAAGATCGTTAACTAGGCTGGTCCGCCAACATCTTATATCAAATTCAAGCAACTTTAGCTCAAAATAACTCCCTAATAGTCCGAATCCAAAATCTAGTAGGCAAATTTTACGTCAAAATTGATATGTTGAATGCTGTCTTGCCTAGTTTTTTTTTTAAATAGAGATGCGTACACGGAATACGTGTCGCATCAATATTCTTACTATTTTCAAAATAAGCTAAACGCTTGACCTATGAAAATAGGACTAACTTGCTGATGTCCTGGAATGGGGCTCGAACCACCGATCACCAGATCACTAGCGATAGGCGAGCGTCATGACTGCTACACCAACAATTTACTCAATATCAATTATAAGAAGACTCTCACCGGTCTTTTTATAAATAGCAGGATAAATGCAGTAATTGTGCAAATCGTGATATTCGTAAATTTCTTGATACTTTCACTGACGTATTTCGTTGTGAAGTGTCAATACATTTATTTTTTTAAATTTTAATTTAAATTTATATGTATTTCGTCAATTTTTTATGGTACTGTTCCGCTATAAATATTGTAAATACTTCGAATCTTTGCAAATTTTGAACCTAGAGAAAGCAATATAAATGTTCCTCATTTTCAGGATGTGTTTACAGAGTAAAATTGCAAATATAACATTTTTGGATGAGCTAGAAGTAATATTGAAGACCCTCGTAATGAATCAGCTAATAGAAATCTCCCAATTAAGGTGTCTTGAACGTATCTTGTGAATGCAAAGGAAAAGATGAAGATAATCTTTGGTATACATAATCAAATTATTTGAAAGACGAATATTATATTGAGAAAATATGCAATCAGGGGAATATTTTTCTCTTGATCATTTCTGTTACAAGCCGAACACACAATTGACTCAAATTGTACTGCGATTCGTCGATTGTGACATGTCCAGCGAAACAAGTTGTGCCGGTAACAACCTCATGATTTCAATTTAATTCGTAGCATCATCAATCGGCCAATCATCTCGCAGGACCGTCGGCGTCGGCTGGAAACTCCATGCAATCCGTAATGTGTTTTGCGAAACGACCTGAATATTGGTCAGGTAAATCAGTCCCGCCAATTCTATCAACCCAACCTGCTTTGGAAGAAGATTATTAAAAAGTTCTCATCGAGACGGACGACTGCCAGCGGTCTCACAGTCCCCTGAAGAGTGGAAATGCATTCCGATGACAAAATGAATGATTGCACCTAATCGATTATGATTTGTGATGCAATTGATTGAATAATACTTACCTACTATCCATCTCATTCGGACATATTTTATTTCTAGGTCAAAGCGACCACGAAATCATTTTTAACAATTGTCTTCAAATCAATCTTAAAATGGACAAAATATAATTGTGTCTTCAACTAGCCTTAGTAATGTTAAATTATTCTAAAATCAATCAAAAAACAAATGCTGCAATAAATTTCATGAGCTTCAAAATAGGATCAAACATTTTTCTCGAGACTGGGAGATTACTTGCAGTCTGGTCTTCATAAAGATATGAACATGGAATTCATCTAAAACACATTTTTAGTATACTTAATTACTTTTCTCTGACAATTGTGTGCATGTATATTTGTTCATAAATCTATATTATTAAAAGATATATAGTATTTTTAGCTTTCTACATGAGAAAAAATCTTAAAACACTTGTTTTGTGAAAATAGAACTAATTAAGTAAGTGGTCTTACAAAACTTGAATCCTCTACCATTCGATCACCAGGCAAGTTTCAGGCTGGACCTGACAAATACGACGAATTTCAAGCATTTTTTAAAAGCAACATTGTATCCATAGTCTCACACTTATTTTTAAGAAGTTTATTATATTTAGTTGATTTAATTAATGTCGCATATCTTCTTAAATATTGAGATTAGGACATTTTCGACTCATAATCAAGGCAGGAATCTACGTGTAGAGTATTGTGGACTAGTTCTGTTACACCCTGTATATATGTAGGTACGTACATTAGCTATTTTTTTAAATCACAATGTCACATTCTTAACGCCTGTTTTATGAAAAATAGGACTATCTTGCTAGTCTGGAACCCGCTATCACTGGATCATGAGGCAAGTTTCTAAACCACTAGAACAAGCTACTCAATTCGCTAAATAAAGTTACATTTCATTTATCCTACTCTGTCATACGTCCACCATCCTTAACATCACAATAGTCGTACATACATGGATAATATTAATAAATATATTTATATACAAAATAAAATAAATAACTCATTTATTGAACATTGAATAAACATTTGAATTTGAATTTGAATTTGAATTTATGCATAAATTATTTGTGAATCATTTATAGCGGACACTTAATTTCAACGATAGTCGAAAATAGATGTATTAAATATTATTTTATTGAGATCTTATCGGAAATGATTCTTCATAAATTAAAATCGTGATTGGGAAACAACGATTGTGATTAATATCTATTTGTTTGAGTAATCTCAATAGATTATCATCTGAAGATCTTATCTTCGTAGGTACAACATACAAACCATCTTAGGATCATAATGGACCGTAATTCAACTTCATACTTGGAAACTGTTTTGGCAATACTAACAGTTGTTAGAATTACTGTTCTGATAGTTGTAGACACTGCACATAAAGAAAATTTAAACATTGTATTATCTACATGTTATATAACGTTAGTTTTTTTATTATTACTCCTTTTATATTAAATCGTGGCATCTGCTTGTCTTCTTGTCTGACGAAAAAACTTTGGATTCATTTAAAAACCCTTTCCCGTGATCCAATCGAGCTGAAACTTTGCAAGCAGACTCGTGGCGACGATCAAGAAGATCTGTCAAATTTTCGTTAAAAAAAATTAATAAATTTTGGATTTTTCAAATTTTAAATGTTTTTTTCATACAACTTATTAAGTTGTATGAAAATATTTCAACGCGTCTGGTAGACGCGAAACCTGATTATGGTATAATTTTGGATTTTTGGAAATTTTTTATTACTCCCTTTCGTAGCGTCACCCGACCGAAGCTCAACGCGTAGGTTAAGCGAAAAAAATATTTCAACTAGTAATTGAGAAACGGAGTATAATTAAAACTTGGTTTTTATGGGTTACTTTTTTACTCCCTTTATATAAACTCGTGGCGTCTGCTTGCTTGACGAAAAAACTTTGGATCGATTTTTAACCCTTTTCCCGTGATCTAATCGAGCTGAAACTTTGCAAGCAGACTCGTGGCGACGATCAAAAAGATCTATCAAATTTTCGTTAAAAAAAAATAAAAAATTTTGGATTTTTCAAATTTTTAATGGTTTTTTCATACAACTTACTACGTTGTATGAAAATATTTCAACGCGTCTCGTAGACACGGAACCTGATTATAGTATAATTTTGGATTTTTGGAAATTTTTTATTACTCCCTTTCGTAGCATCGCCCGACCGAAGCCCAACGCGTAGGTTAAGCACCAAACCAGTTTCCACTAGGAAATGAGAAAGGGAGTATAATAAAAACTTGGTTTTTATGGGTTACTTTTTATATGCCTTATTACAGCTTTATTGTGATAATAAATCAACATTAATTATGTGAAGTCTGTCAATAAAGATATCTGGTATGCAGTCGTCCCATTCAAAATGGTCCGTCTTAAAACAATGCTCTTAGTCAAAAATATTTTCTTCGCAGGAGCAGTATTAAAAGAAAAGAAAGAAGAAGAAAAAATCCTGTTTAGAGCAGACTTTATATTCGTTCTACTATCGCACATAATCCCCAGTGATCATGATTCATGACGTATTTTCATGATTTTAGTGAATACGACGAAGTTAGAGAGTGCCTAGTTGGTCATACAGGATGTGTTTTCCAACATAGTGACTCAATTTTTGTAGAAAAACTCCCTCACCACAAGCTGGAGCCATGTCCTGATGCAGCATCCAGGATTTGTTCGCTAAAAATTCAGGCCAAACACGCCTCACTCGCGCTCGTATCCGTTTCAATACCATATAAAATACTGTATAGTATATACAGAATGTATAAAATATAGAATGCTGCAATAATTAACGGTCTGTCCTACGAGAATAATTTCTCGTTTCATAATTACCCTTATATAAAAAATAAAATTTAATCTTTTGATGAACTTCATTATCAGACCTTGTACATTAATAATAAAACTCTTTATGTGTAAAAACAAAGCAGTTTTAAATGAAGTCACCGAGAATTACTTATTTAGAATGTACTGAACTAGGATTTTTTGGGAAATGTATCTCTATCTCCTCCCTAACATCATGTTCCAAATCAGTATTAAAAGCAAAAGCTGTAATATCCTCTGCAACTAATTAGCCTCCATATATCACGTAACAAAACGGCCGCTTCATACTAAACTGAGAGTTGATATTAACTTTAGACTGAAAAATCATAGTAAAGACAGCAATATTCAATAGGAAAAACAGAAATGCGCTCTATATGGTAGCAAAAACAGCGAAATCCATATTTAAAGGTTAAACATTTATTTATACACGTATGTAAAATGAAAACTGAGGTGGCAATTGTTTTAATAAAACTTATTTCCAATAAGATGTAGGATTCATATATAGATTTGAGAGAAATTTCGTTTAGTACAGTACGGCCACTCTATGATGGCACTTTTGACGTTTAGACTTACATGAAGTTTCGTAATTAATGACAGCTAAAAATTGGAGGACAAATGCTATACTTTATTGCGCGAACGCCAGAGTAGTGATGTCCATCAACATTAAATATGGAATGAACGAAATGATTCAAATTGTTATAGGATATCGATTGCCTGTAGAATATGTGTAGAATACGCAGAATAAGTATCCAAAATAACACAACAAATCTGACAGATCGATTGTGCCCTCTAAATATGATCTTTTTCTATGGCTTTATTAGAGGGCAAAGAAAACGGCTACAAAACAATAAAAGACGGATCAGACCGGGTGATGTTTTTTGTCTCTTTTTCTCTCATGTGTCGCCATATTGTTTAAACTGAGTAAGCTCTATTTTACCACGTATAAAAGTTTGGTAAAATGCTTTATTATCTCTCTATATATTATAGATACTCTAAGGTTTTGACAGTTTTATTTTAACGTTGTTACGGAAAGAACGAATGAGTGCACGCTGTGATTACGATATTGCTTTTTACCTGGCATTAGATTTCGGACATTGATACTTTTATATTTTGACCCCTGCTCGTTAATTTGGACTTTGTTTTTACCTTTTTTATGTACAAAGATTTTCTCAACTCACACAGTGCGACGAATTTTTTTTTCGACTGAATTTTTTCGTTAATGAATTTAAGTGTGTCACAACACTATTACGATCTGTCAAAAATGCCATCTTACGATGGCTCGAGTAAAGTGACACGGCTTTTGTATTTATCTTAAAAACACCTCAGCGGGATATTACTTACTTTGCTTTTGTATCCATCATGTTTTCCAAAGTAATCCATAATCACTCCAGATAGTTACTGTAAAACTTTTCATTATGTAAAGTTAACCGGTTTATTGGTAATGTAAGTATTTACTGTTATAAATTGCATAACGTAAGATGCGTTGAGAAGGCATTGCATTTTATTACATCGTTACATTTTGCCATTTATAAT
Source organism: Agrypnia vestita (assembly GCA_016648135.1). Classification (NCBI taxonomy): domain Eukaryota; kingdom Metazoa; phylum Arthropoda; class Insecta; order Trichoptera; family Phryganeidae; genus Agrypnia; species Agrypnia vestita. Next base: position 116,356 of record JADDOH010007364.1, on the reverse strand, counting down.
GCAAATAAATGCACATCTGAGCCCTGAGGTGTGTCCAACATGTAGCTGCGATTTAAAAATAACGGACGTGTAATTGTTTATCATTAACATTTTTTTAATATTACGTCTGAAAAATTCCGCGTAATTTTTGTATTTTGTTAAAGTTTTGTGAAGACGAAAACACAAATTAATTAATCTGACATATAAATTAAAATATAAATTGTTTGGTCTAGGAAGAGTGATAGGAATACTGTCTAGGTGTTAATAAAAATAAATATGTACTATTCCAGGAAAAATCATCTATAATTACACAGCACATGAACAGTAGGTTGAACAAAAAAATAATAATTTTTGTGTCGTGTATTTCGCGCACAATTTTATTTTATATTTTAAAAATAATAACTTACCTACTTGCATTTAAACTGCTTTAATAATAGTAATATTTATTTGTGTACAATTAACAAGAGATGCATATTTTATCGTAAAAGCAAGAAAGAATTATATTTCGATGTTCTTACGAACAGCATTACGTGCATTCATTAATTCTTCCATGTTTTTATATTTATCTATTATTCTTAAATTTTTTGGTCGAAAAATTTCACTGTATAGAAAATATTTTTTTTTTTAAATATTATTAGATAGGCTTGGTGGGCTAATATTTTAGAAATATTTCGGACAAAAGGCTTAATGAATTCTTAATTAATGTAAACACGTATTGATGTCGTGCATAAAACGTAGATGACATTCGATAAAATTAATGTCGAGTAAAAATATAAAAAGCATTTTTGCTGTTAACCAGTTGCACATCTGACACGTAACGACTATGAAACGGCGGCCAAGGGGCTTTAAATATTACGCAACCCGTAATATCACCATGATATTTCAAACCTGCATTGCATCTCTCCGGATATTGATGCTGATTCTCTGCATGTAAATACATAATCCATGGTTGTCTGGAGACTGATTGATGAAGACATTTACATTAATATGTAGATTTTTTTAGTAATGAAAAGGACAACCGCTTTAATTCAATTGTTATAAATTGTAACACTATCGTTCAACGATAACAATATATTGTCCGCTATAAGAGACTATAGACTACTAGAAACTATGCCTATTGACTAAAATTACTACATTACTCGTATTATTGACGTGCGTGTAAGTGGTAAGACATTAACCTAATGACATGTGGTCGGGAATTTGAACCTCACTGTTAAATTACATTAATTTTCATAGCGCTAGCGTTAAGTTTAGTTTGAAAATAGTATCAACGAGTTGTTACCAGTCAAAACTGACGGATCAATGGTTCGCGTTTTTGCTAAACCCTATTTATAGTATCTTTTTGGTGGGTCGTGGATACGCAATAATGGCAACATCGATAGCGTCATGCGCTGGCATTCGCGTGGCCGTGGTTCGCGCTGTACCTCCAGCCGTTTAATTTGTTTTTTTTAGCCGTGAATTCGAATGAAATTGAGGATGTTAAATGAAGTTAGGACGGACGGACGGACGGATAGACGGACAGATGGACAGACGGACAACGAAATTATTATGTTTGATGTGACCTATCTACTGTATGCATCCGTGTGAAAAACCGTATTGGAATAAATTTGTAATTCTTTATTGCACTTGTCGAGTTGTTGCTATATTTATTAAAAATCTGGTTGTGGACAATGTTACTAAGAAATCAACCTTGTTTTATCATGTAACTGATAGGTAAATGATATTTTTCTGGGCTACTCATTTAGTTCTAGTTGGGATGAAAATTATCAAGGATACTGTAAAAAAGCAGTAAAACTGTGCAATATTTTATTCCATATTCTACACAAATATTCTATACGATCTAACATTATCTTATTTAAGATGAGAACTTTCATCTTATTAATACTTCACAAATTTTTGATGTTAAACAATGTCAATGAATATTATTATAGTTGCATAAATTGAATAATATTTTTTTGATATTGATTGAGATAAAGTTCTGAAATAAATGCTCTTAAGCGTTCGCATGTACCATTATTTGATTTTAAAATAAAACGTATAAAATTTTTGAGAATATATATGTATCATTTAGGTGCATAAGAAAGATGGATAGTATATTTTAGGCTAATAACTTTTGTTATGAAAAATGTAATGAGAAATTTATCAATCAAATGTATTTATCAAAAAAATGACCAATTGATAATCCAAATAGGTTAATTTTAAAATGATATATTATGAATGGATTTCGCAGGTTCATCGTGATCTTTATATTGGATGGAAAATGTAAACTTAAAAAAGTAGTGTAATTCAAAATTTTAATTAAACTCAGAGATATCGTAGTTAACATTTTCCACCCAATTTAATGCTCAGTAAAAATTAGTTATTTCATGTTGTTTCCACTTTTTATAAATTTATTTTTATCATCGAAATTAGGTTAATAGAATTTTCAATTAAAAAATGTATGTTTATCAAATAAAATAAATGGTTTTATCTATGTACGTGGCGTTGATAATAATTATATCTTCTTATGCAGAATTATTTTAAAATATCATCATTCTACAATAGCGAGATAATAGGATCCACCCCGTGAATCACGTGACCTTTAGTGATGATGCTTTATGTACTGGACAACATTTTCCTAAAAGGTCATATTGGCTTTTATGTCATTTAACACGTGAGATTATCTGTACATCTCCAACGACACGATTTTTGCTGTAATTTGAACAAAACTTTCGTATCTAAAGAAAATCATCTCTTAATTAATTATTTAAAAAATAGTTTTATCTTGTAGTAAAGTTTACTCGAAATATATTCATTTTAAGTAATGCAAATATTCTCTATTTAACAATGCCCGTCACTAACGCTACCGAGACACTACACCATGACGGCTCGATGACTAGACACGCTAATATAAACAAACTAAGATTTCGCGATAATTTCATTTGTTGTGAATATTTAATCTCATTTTGCATTTTTGTAGAATTTCAGCTATAAGAGATCATATGTAATTTGTGAATTCATTTATATTGTCATGTGTGTTAATATAAACTTTTTTTATATTTTAGATTATTTTCGAAATATTTTTTTCGTTATAATTTCGTTAAAAATTAATGTACATGTAAAACTGAAATTCAAACATAAAAAGTCTTTAATTTTTGACGGGTTAGAGGTGGTAAATAATATTTATATAAATCAATCGTGATCTAATTCGACACCTTTTGATGCTAAAGTTAACTGACTTTATGTTTATGTTTAATTAATTAATTCAGTTTCAAAAAAGAAGGTCTTTCGGAGAGGAGTTTTTTTCATATTCAGGCGTTTATATTATATTATTTTTTGCTTCAAAATATGCACGTGTATGATGATGGCTACGTCATTAAAAAGTGTTTACTTATGGCGAGAATTATTTAGTGTTTTTGTAGTAGAGAATTTATTATTAATGTTCATAATTTTGCAGTCCCATCCATGAACACTGTGTATGCAATTAAAAAAAAAAAATTAAAAAATTTCAGCCTTTTTTATTTATTTTTCCCGCTATAAAATAAATGAAGTATATGGAAATATGTGAACGAGCTTAAGGATTTAATGAGTGATCAGTGAGTCAAGTAAATCAAGTAGGCGGACAAACTATTTTGTTTTTGTTTACTTGTTGAAATCTCATTGTTTATCATGGTTAGCCTAGTTGAATTCGTGTGAACACGCACTAATAATCCAAATAACAAGTCTCGTCAATCAATCAATTAAACTGCTTAGCGTAAAAACGCTGTCAAAATGTACAATCTATAAGGTAACAAAAATTATATACACACTAGCTGTAACCCGTTCTAGATATCGGTTCCTAAAGTATAAGTATTTATTTATTTAAAAAAAGAAGAAAAAAACTAGCGAGCCTTATTAGTTATTATTTACATTAATTTAAAAAAATTAAGTATTTATTGCATAGTTTCGAAGATATAAGCCAAAATGTATCAAAGTTAACAAAGTTATAATCGATGGTAATTTCTATCGCGTGCGCTCATTGGTCAAATGAAATTGCGCGCGCTTCCCCTTTCCCCCGTCTTATTTCTTGTTACGCATTTCCGTCCTTTTTCACAAAATCACTGCCACAGATTGCAGGAAAGCGGGAGGAAAGATGTTACACATCAAAAAAAAGAGATAAAAAGGAAAATATTAAAACTAAAGTTTTAATAAAATAAGTTACAGATTTTACAGGGAGTTACGAGCACATACCATGACCACTATTAGAATGCGGCTGAAATTTCGGCCACGCGCAGCTACCCAAAGATAATTCGTCAATCTCCTGGTAAATAGTTTTATTTAATTTGGCGCACATGCGTTTGTGCGCACATTAAATTGACCGTATTCTTACAATGGTTATATTATGCTAAATCATAAAAAAGTCATAAGTTTTGGATGGAAACGATTAATTAAGAATATACTCACATGTCGTCTTGCGGCTGAGGTCAAGGTTGATATTGAAATAATCCCTGAAAAATTAAACATAAATCATTAATTTTACTGTCGATATTCACACAAAATAAATAAATGTACAAGAAGAACGTAATATAATAACATAAATATATCGGTTTCCTGGGCGAATAGATAATAGAAAGTATGAAATAATGTAAGATAAGAGAGAATAATGGTGAAACTAAAGGGTTCAAAAGCAAAACCTCTACTATCCAATAGATACAATGTTTTTTTAAATATACAAACATGATTTCAAGAGTATTTATCAAGCGTTGAACTGGCACTTGCCAGGTAATTATTTTCAAATATGTCACCCCCTATTTTTGTCGATTGTGTGATAATGCTTTTGCTTTTGAGCCCCTAAATTAATTAATTAATTAATCAACAATAAATTATAAATTAAGTATGTTAATAACAAGGAAATCTTGAAATCTTTTTCTAAATGCTATCTATTGAGTTATCAACATGTTTGGGAGCAATAATCTCTTCATCAGGATATAACGTGTAATAAAAATTAAAATTCTAAATACAGACATTAACAAAAAAAAATAGATAGGTACCTATATGAGAGTTGAATAAATAATTAAGAGGTGATGTGAAAATTAATTTAAAAGGTACATGTTTACAAACAGTATTCGTTTATTTATAATATTCCATTCGTTATTAACACTTTCAACAAATTCAAAAACAAGGACTGGGCGCTGAGACGGTTTGAAAATTTCTCACGCATGTATAAGAAATTATTGGACAGAAAAAATTATGCATATATGACACGTGTTTTATATAATATGTTAAGAAAAATAGAAAACGTTTGATAAAAGCCTGGCAGAAGCATTTTGTATTTAAATATGACACTGTTACGAGCCTCAATGATCAAAAGATTTATGAACACACAAAGTGTTCCATTTGCTTACCCTTACATGAAATATGTATAAAGCCTCCAATATAAAAATAATTCATTTCTTACGAAAGGACTTATACATTTTGACGCATATCACTGGTTTATTTAGAAAGCATCCAATGCAACTGCAAAACATGATATGAAGAGACTGCAAGATGGTGGATCATATAATATAATTGTACTGTTAAACATGAAGCTCTTGCGACATGTCGATAAATTTCTTGTATTCACATAATGCACTCAGAGAGTGTGGAAAGTGGACGGATTATCGCGATGTGATTTAATGGATCGTGTGCATAGTTAGCAGGAATAATGGGACAAAAGATTGTTACATTTAACGTCAAATTGAATAGAGGATTGTTCTCGCTGGGTGAAAGGTTATCGATCAGACAGCGTAACATCTTATAATGATCATCGTATTACAGTCCAATGATGACAAATCATTATTAATGTCATATTAATATCACTGTTAAAGCATCGTTTCAACCATTATCCGATGTCCATTATAATAATACATCATCGGACTTCTAAATACGTACATATTTTACACTAAACACCACTTTTCAGGCTGTAGGCAATGTTTAGCATATGCAATCGGTGATGCAATTTATACAATAATTGAAACGTATTCAATATATTATTTTATAACGGAAAAAGCAGAAACCTTGGCCTATTTATATTTAAAAGAGATATATGCGAAAGAAGCGTGTTCTCACATTATTTACAAAAATATTATCATACACAATCGGCCGTATTCTGAAGTAAGCAATATTGCAATTTCTGTATCTTTACAGTTATTATATATTATTATAATGCCGCGAATTTTGACGTTTTAAATTTGACAGGTCAGAAATTAATGAATTCAATCAATCAGAAAGCTCTAAAACGTAAACAAACGTTAAATTATTCAAAATTATGAATGAATGAATAATAATTGATTGAATTCATTAATTTTAAACCTGTCAAACTTAAAAGTCCAAAATTGGCGACATTACAATGTTATAAAATAATTGTCAAATACAGATATAGCAAATTTATTTATTTCAGGATACGGCCGATTAATATTATGAATTAATAAATTTATATTTTAAAAATTTAAAGGCACCAGAGAGAAAAATTTACTAAATTCGGAAAAGTTTAAATATATTATTATTGAATTCCATGGTTAAATAATAAGTGTAATTCTACAATTCTCATTCGTTTAATGCATTATATTTAAATTATTTATACCCTAAGGAAAATTAAAGATGTTAAGAATAATCTGAAGTATGAACTACACGATACATTTAAGGCGGCACATTCACTGCAAATGCATATTTCGGCGTGTTTGTGTTTTTTTTTAATTCACTTGTATCAGAATGTATACTCTAGATTGCAATTTTTTAGGGCAATAACTTAGATAAAACCTTTATTATTATATAAAAGTAATAAACTGGACATTATTTACAATAATTAATAAAATATAAGCATTAATCGACAGGCCGCAGCCAAAAAATCATTTTTAGTGTCCTAGGCGATGCTGATTTTTAAAGCGAATATGAGGCGAGAGTCCTAACCACAAGACCAACAAGCTACTCACGTACATATGTACATATAATATGTTTTTTATACGTATAAAGTATACTTTATTATCTAGAGTCCTTATTAAGAAAATTAAGAAATATTCATTATTTATAAAGTTATAATGTTTTAAATTCGCAAGAAATTTTTACGTTTTTTCTTGATTTTAAAACGCTTTTTATTTATATAAAGAGATGATTTTAAACAGTATATTCTATTTTGTAAATTAAAATTAACAAATAAATGATTTTCAAAAACATAGCAAATTAACGTGTAATAAAAGTAACACACCACAATAAAGTAAAATTAAGACACAGAATTAATACAAGCAACTCGATGTTAGAATTTATATCCTTCAGGAAAAAAATATTATAGTAATGTGAAGTGTAACTGATGAAATATAATATACATATTTTTTTAAGTAAAACAATTTTAGAACAAATTTAATATAATAATATTCATATTCACTCGCTTACAAGGCATTTTAAGTCCATATTTTTTGGACAAAACTGCTTTAAGGTATCTCCGCGGAAGCCCACTATTTTGAACGGGGGGCAAGCGAGTGGATAACATATTTATAAATTGAAAATGAAATCATAAATCTGTCGAAATTGGAAATCGCAATTCCCCGGTTCGGAGGTCCAAGTTCCAGGCCTGTATCCTAGTAGTAACAAAATATTTTTTGTTAGATAAATTTTCTATATTTGTCTTTCTAAATGATTCATCTAATTTAGATAATATTATGAGTTGCTAAAAAGTGAATTTATTGAACACAAGTGTCGAGGTGTTAATTTAAAAAGTTGAGCTGTTTTAAAATATCCTAGGGTTTTTTCGAAATGTTTTTAGTTGTTGCCTGTCTCGTTATAGTAAATATAATATCAAGTACAGTCCGCTAGAATTGCATACTCTGTAGTTACATAGAGCCGGCCTTAGCGTAAGGCTGACCTGTGACCCCTGCTTTCGAGGAAATTACCGCGGCTTTCAACATCCTGATATAGGAATAACCAGCTCTTCATCAGATTACACGCGGGCGCATCGGGTAGCTGCTTCCGATTCCGTGGCGAAAGTCAAACACGAAGTCGCAAGTTCATGGGCTGGAAGGTTTATTTGCTTAGGTTTTGCAAAGGCTTCAATACATTTAGAAAGGAGGAATACATTTTTTTTTAATTTGAATATTGCAATATTTTATAAATTGCTGCACTTTTTTCGCTATCATATATAATTTACATGTATTATTATTTAAGTAAGCAATTATAATAAGTCAATATGGTTCGCTAGTCGTACTTTTGTGAGAAATGTTACTATTTTATTAAGAAACTCACCCCCTTATTTTCAGGATAATAATAAACCTTGTCTTTACCGCTATTATATAATATTGTTCATTTAAGATATTTCATTTCTTAATAAGCCTCTAACTTCTTTCCTGTCCTCAAACAAATGTATACTGGGGGAAATCACATCTCAGTCACGGAAGAGGAGCCCCACGGAAATAGTCATGACAATATTTTATTATTTCCAAAATAAATAAAATAATCGTTACATATGTATTTTATAAGTGCCAATAAAAAAAATAAAAAATTTGCACCTCCTTGTAAAAAATCACCCAATTTCTACCTAAATTTTATTCTCTCAGGGGTGGTGAAATTTCTTAACCTCGGACATATAAAATATATTACGTATTAAAACAAGAGAAGGTTAAGGTTGAGTTCGAAGGATGAAATCGATTAATTTATATTTCGATAAAATTAAAAAATTCTTCTATGGGAATATATCCACGTTACCCAGTAAGCTTCCAGAAACATCTCATTATTTTATGATGACCATAAATCTCGCAAGTCTTTTCCACAATTTTCAAGAGCCTTAAGCTGATAGTCACGCAAATTACAGCATCCAAGAAGAAAGTCTGCAGCTAGTGCACCGTGAATCAATTAACATAATCATCATATCGCAAGTGTAAAGGGTAAAATTACAAGACCATTCTGATTAATGTTTTGTAAAAAATAACCAACAGAAAATAAAATATAGTTATTCTATAAGCATTTAAAAGATAATTTTCAACATTATAATATTATTTTGATGGTTAAAAGACGTTTATTATAAAAAAAATACTGATAAATCTTGGAAAACAATACGAGTAAAATGGCTTTGGGGCGACATTATTAATATAATTAATAAGAATATACTTTGTTTTCACCACTAACACTAATTTATATATTACATGCTTAATTTTCATATTAGTAGGCACATAATTATTTTTTCATCTCGCATATATTTATTTTTATTTTGTTATTGTCTATACTTCGATTTTTGACTTTTAATGCTGAGTAAACGTTGTATCCTGATGAAAGGATCATTGGCCCCGAAACATGTTGGTATTTTCGACAAATTGTGGTGAAAACAAAGTATATTTTTATTAATTATAATAATATTGATAATAGTTAAAGGTATCTAATCTAACTTTTAAATTATTTTACTCGAAGTTGTAAATAATAAAGGCAAATGCATTATTGACATATTTGTTGAAGTTTTTTTGTTGTTCCTCTTATCTTCTTCGTTTGGAAAAAAACAGGCACAACTTATGTTAACACCCAATATATGTCGCGTGATATTCTAAACATTGAGATATATAGTTTTTACATTGAAGCATGAATGGCGTTAACATATAGTTTGGAAAAAATCGATATCAAATATTTATCTCACAGAATATTATGATTCGTTAAAGTCTGATTAACTTGAAAGAATTCAAAGAAGAATCATTTAATTTACTATTTATTTCACTTTTATGTTCAGCTTATTTTAAAGTAAAGCATGTATGGTTCACTTTTCATTTATTTCACTACTTTACTTAATATACATTTGTTAAGGTTTAATTTTACTAGAGAGTACCTGTCTCACTAGAGAGCTCTATGTTGAGACAGGAAAATAAAATATAACTTAGGTAAATGCAAGTACATTTTATTCAAAATAGGTAAAACAAGTACATTTTATAGAAATTGGTTAAAAAAAGATTATCGTCATCTGCATTCAGCCACAGGTAAACATACCCTAATACAACATGTTAACTGCATGAAATTTAAGTTCTTAATTTTTTTGGATGAGTTTCCCAATAAATGGTTGACCCATCTCTCTTACCCAAATTTTGATTAATGTTTTTCTATTTTTCAGATTATTCAATTGTGATACCCTTTCCAGCATTGTATTGTACAGTTTCGGGCCTATGTGTTTAAAGTTTCTTTATCCAGTGCTTCGTGCTCTTGGGACATAAATAGAATCTTTGTTTCTGCTTGTACGAATTGTGTTTTGGGTGTGTTTGTTTGTGTTTGTACATGTAAACTAGGTCAGTTTTGACGTATATTTGTCTAACATCAAAAATGTCTATTTTTTTTAAAAATAGAGATGCGAACAAGGAATACATGTCACATTAATATTCTAACTATTTTTAAACTAAGCTAAACGCTTTTTCTATGAAAAGGACTAAATATCTTGCTGGTCTGGAGTGAGTTTCGAACCCGCAACCACGTGATCACGAGGCGAGAGTCCTAACCATAAAAACAATAAACTACTTTATTAAATATATATTGGTGTTTTAAAAATTGTTTTCAGGGCAATAATTAAAGGAATAATTGCAGTCATTGTCGTTCCTCCTCACGCAATTACTCCGTGTTCAATGATCGTCTGACATATATCGTAGTACACTGTTTTCAAAGTTTTTTTTTTTTTTTTTTAAAATAAATAGAGATGCGAACACGGAATACGAGTCACATCAATATTCTTACTATTTTCAAACTAAGCTAAACGCTTGTGGTATGAAAATAGGACTAACTTCCTAGTCTGGGCTGAGATTCGAACCCGCGACCATTAGATCACGAGGCAAGTGTCCTAACCACAAGACTAGTTAAAAGACAAGTTAAATCTCAAGAAAATTTCTTAAAGATATTTCTGAAAAAGTAAAGTGTTTTTTTTTAATTTTATTGGGTGGATGGAAAGTTTAGTACGAAATGGCATCATTAATAGCAATCAGAAGTTAATTATGAGCGGACTTCAATACAAACACGCGCAAATAATTCACAATCTCATCACGTGATTCACATCCAGAAATAATGCTTGTTGTCGTAATAATGACCACGGTACAAAATGTTGCAATGTTCAGAGACAAACTTTAATCTGCATGTCAGTACCGATCACGATTTTAAAACACCAGCCTCATGGCAAATATCCCATTGCACCGAAGGGTACACTTAGCGCGAGCTCCCAGCATCCAAATATCAATCAAGAGGCTGCGAAACCTTTCTCTCTTCCGTGTTTTTAAGAGAATATATGAATAATATCGATCGGTCTAATGGATGCCTTAACGCGGGTGGTCCTGACAGCTTCTGGTAATCACCGGTTGTTGTTTTACACCTGAACATTATTTAAATCGGCTGTGGATTCAATGATGAAGTGATGATTTTACCAATCATCTGGGAAAATCTTTGTCATGATTTCACAGGCGTGGGACTTCTGAGAAAGTATGTTTCGGAGAATTCAGATTTTAATGAAGACACGTGATACTTCATTTATTTAATCAGAGTACTATTACAAAGGTATTATGCATTTCATTCATTTGACTCAACATCGGTTGTTTGACACAAAAATTATATTTACTATTTATTTATTTGTTTGCACAGTTATTACGGACACACGAACGCATTCTAGTCACTAAACGAACCAAATTTCTGCGTTCTAATTCTCATCTTATAAATGTTCTCAGTCCTTCAGAATCCTCTGTGTGTAGTTTTCTGGGATATTATATCGTGTATATATGACCTCTCTGGCCGACATCTCCGATCCCTTTGCATTCCTCTTCCCCTGAAATGGGGTCCAAAACATCGGCCAGAGAGATCAGATATACCTACGCGCAGAATATCCCAGAAAACTGCACACACAAGATTCTCATCTTATTTTATTATTTATTTAATCATCACAGGCATCTAGACCCAATTATAGTGGCAAAAGGCATTACAAAATATACAGTCATGAAAAAATCACAAAGAATATGATATGTTTAAGTGTTTTCTTTGTATTGTAAAAAGAAAAAAGTATTCACGTGTAACGTTACCAGGAATTGAATCCAAAATTTCCGGTATGAAAAGCCAGTGTCATCCACTAGACGGGGATGGCCGTAGAAATTAATCACAATTTGACACGTCTTCTATGGTTAAACTTATTAAAAGCTTTTTTCAAACTTTTCCATGAGGATAAACAAACTAATACAAAAGTAAATTTTGGTTCGATATTATAGCTGGGTGAAGTTATGAGCAATTTTCATCGGAAATGTGGTTAAAAGATCAGACCGTGCCAGAAGAATTGTTTATATTTCGGAAATTGCGTAATTATTTAAGGATCTGAAAAAATAATATTTACTGGTAGTACAGTGAAGCTGATCTGCAGTACCTGGTATCCAGGATGTCCTATGTATACATGCAGAGTGAACTTCTGATGAAAGTCAGCAAATCAAAAATGATTGTATTCGAGAGTGATTAAGTGTGTTGTTATTGTAAACAAGGAATGCTTAGAACAAGTGAACGAGTTTGTGTATTTGGGAAGTACGTTTAGTAGAAACGGCAAGGCTGAGAATAATATCGAAAGGACAGTGACTGCGGGAACCAAAGTTAATGGTGCTCTAAATGCAATTATTGCCAATAAGAAACTGACATTTCGGTACATAATGGCGTTCTAGTTTCAACCCTGATGTATGGAAGTAAAGCCTGGAATTGGCAAAGGGGGAATGAAAGTACACTGAATGTGTTAGAAATGCGGTCACTAAGACGCTTGTGTGAAAAAACCTTTTGGTCGATAGAGTGAGGAATAAACAAACTGGAAGTGAATGTAATACTGACTGTAGTGTGGTAGATAGAATAAAAAAAAGAGTGCTGAGGTGGTTTGGTCATGTGGACGAGGAAAAGATAGTTAAGAAAATGTATGAGGTGAGTGTCGAAGGCAACAGGAATATAGGGCGTCCGCGAAAGACCTGGCACCATCATATACTACAAATATTTGAGGATGACCCTATTAAAAGCCTCAACAACCGTAGAACTTGTATGAATGTGGCCGAAGCAAAAGTGGTGTGCCAGTGATGGTTAGTTAGTTAGTTAGTTTTCGTCGTACGTGGAACATTTATGTCAATATGTAGTCAACGCTTCGCACCAGCTGCATTGCCGTACACAATGAAGTGCTCACGACAAAATAATTACATCCTTTATCCTTCGTGCTGCACTCATATAATTTATAAAACTGTTTCCATTCTTTTTAACTATCAAACATATCTCATAAAACCATTTTAAGACCCAACTCTGTTGCAAGCACCATTAAACCCAGCAGACTTTGAGCAATGTCATATTTTGTTAGTAATTGATATTTGCATTCACTTAATGATCAGTTATTTTTGCCATGAAGCATGTTTTACGACCTTTCTATTCTTTCGATACATACCATCCCCTTGACAATCGAAAGACATGCAATTATGCTGAATAAACAGCTAAATTAGACGGTTTAAACAGTTTAAAATGGTCTAGTCGAGTCACTGATTGTGGTTTGATACTTTACTCAATAAGAATTCAGCTAACGTTTCTTCGATTTACTCTAATGAGTCTCTTTAGACACCACATTACTTGGCTTGTTGTTTTATACACGAACTTTTAAAAGGTCGCAACAATTATTTTAGAAAATGGTTCTAAATATGTACTTTTCTGTGGCATAAAGAATGACAAACAAATTAATAAATAACTTCACCTAATTCTATAAAAATCTACCTGCGCTTTGTTTTTTGAATAATTTTCTATGGTAAACAGTTTTATATACAGTTAATGCGCTATAATGTGTCTTCTATAATATAAATTAAGTTACAATTTAATTACAATGCTGTACACTGTGGTAGATGCATAGAGATAGCATATCATTTAAAATATTTACAAAGTGTGAAATTCACTATCGCCATTCATCATATCGTATCATAACATTTTTTGTAGCATTTTCATTTATAATTTTGATGAATGAAATATTCAATCTTTTTATATTTAATGAAATATATTTAATGTATATTATACTCTTCATACATTTAAAAAAAAATTAATTAATATTTAAGTTTACATAATGTCTTACATATATGATACACATTATTTAAAATTAAGGATTTTTTACAGTCCCAATGTCACAAGTGTGATAGATAACTGTTTTTTAACTGTCTGTTATGTTTCCAGAACGCATTTGTTTTTCTTCCATATAATCCGAATTGTAATAATTTTGTTGTGTGTCCGTCCGACCGTCTGTCTGTCTGTCCCCGTAACTTCGTGTAACGTCCGTAAATTCTTTAAAGTTTTTTTTTCTCATAGTATTTTTTTCCTTTTTTTTTCTTTTTTTTATAGCATTTTTTTTCTTTATAGTAAAATTTTTATTCTTTCTATTATAGTAAAATCTTTTATCTTTTTTTATATAAATAAATAAAGACTTATTCCTTAGAAACCGACATATAAAAGTACCGTCATGTGTTGACGGGTTATTTATAAAATCGTAACGTATCATTCTTCGATATAATATATTTTTTTAACATTTTGGAGTGTTAATACAAATTTATTATGACTAAGTTTACGGTCTCAATACAAAAGTTCCGAGATTGCGGTCATAGAGATTTTTTTTGTTCTTGAAATAAGTCTGGGCTGCTACTTAATAGAATAACTTCATGTCAAATTACATGAAAAATAATTAAAAATGTGCGTCCACCCTATATCCGATAAAAAATTGTGTTTCTCAAATTAGGAGTCCATTTATGTTTTACAATTTCTGGTGTTGTTACTTTCTTTACAGATTTAATTATTGTTTCATTAGCTAGATTATATCAGAAGATCAAAGTAGGTACCTAAGTACCATGTAAAAACTCGTTAGAGCGCGTGAAGAACCGTAAAACGTTAAAAGTGATATGCAAATCAGTGAGCAGATAGTTAATTATCATAACAGATATCCACAACTGAAAGTAAAATTCCGTAATATAATACGTACGTGTGTGTGTTCTCACACCCGAGAAATCTGGACCACTGAGGCAGAACGGCAAATCTGTTCATCTCAAACTTACTTAGCTCAATTATCTGCACGAGTTATTTTAAGATTCGCTGAATTACAGACACACATACACGTGTCATAGTGTCGCGACCCAGAAAATCTTACTTTGGATTATATTATTAAGGCGTTAGTTTGTTATACCATATTTATTCCGACTCTAAAATCTAACTAATTTATTATCTAATTAAGAAAATATTAGAAAATTATAGAAATCACACAGCGATGAAGATATTTATATGAGAAACTTGTATGGAAGTCTTTTGTACGATGGCCCAGGGACTACAACCTGTATGAGCTGGCCTTAGTGATCACTCTACACAATGCAACGTTTACCAATTCCGTAGTAATCCATATATAAATATTCACATATAAAATTTTTTGAAAGTTGTAAATATATGTTCCAAATTGAAACCTCCCATATATTTAAAGGGACTATGCTAGAGACATTCATGAAATAGCGTACATAGATTTCGCTGCTGGTAATGATACCTACCTCTATATTTTTAAATTTGGAGTATTAAGCAATTTTTTTAACGTATGTATGATATTCATCCGAATTATTTAACATATACACTAGATGACGAGATACAATAGATAGACACATGAAAATGATAATTTTGTTAAAATTGCTTCAAAATTAGGATTAAAGTAGATTATTTGCGATTTTAGGCAGTTTTCTAAAACGATTATAATGTGAAATTTTCAGCGATAATTAAAAACTAGCACCGTTTTCAAGGTAAGCAAACTATTCAGTGAGTTATGGAAATATTTTCGATGGTTTACGATGTTATATTGTTGGTAGCAGACTCCAATTAATAATTTACTTGTTTTCAATATTTAATCCACAACAGTCCACTTTTTATATTCATATAATTTTATATTCTAGATTAATGGTTATATTAGGTCCTTACATATGAAATTGGCATTTAGTATGGGAGGAACATAAAGCCGATTTTTTTTTATTATAATATATTTATTTAATCAAAGTATGTACCATTGCTATCTATGCACTAGTAGTTCATCGATCCCTTTCGAATGGTTTTTTTTTTTTTTAAAAAAACCATTCGGACGGGAATCAATAAAATCTTTGAAGGCGGTTTGGACTGCCCCGTAGGAGTTGAATTTTTTCCTTTGCAAGAAGTTATCCAAATTTCGAAAAAAATGGTAATCTGTTGGGTCAAGGTCCGGAGAGTGCGGTGGATGACTTAGACATTCCAATTGAAGCTCCTCTAATTTGGTAGCCGTCTGTTGTGCAGTGTGTGGTCTAGCGTTATCATGAAGCAGCAGTGGCCTAGAGCGATTAACCAGCCTCGGTTGTTTAGCAGCTAGCTTTTCCATCATGGTTTGCAGTTGCTGACAATAGACATCTGCCGTAATCGTCGGCCAGATTTAAGAAAGCTGTAGTGAACGACACCAGCACTAGTCCACCAAACGCTCACAAGTAACTTTTTTGGAGTCAATTTTCGCTTGGGGCATGGTTTGGCTGGTTCGGCAGGGTTCAGCCATTGCGATGAGCGCTTCCGATTATCGTACAGGATCCACTTTTCATCACAGGTAATGATTAGATTTAAAATCCTTTCATTATTGTGCCGGTTGAGTAATGCAACGCAGCAGTCAACGCGCGTTTGTTGATTTGCTTCACTCAATTCGTGAGGTACCCACCTTTCAAGCTTTTTCACCTTACCAATTTGCTTCAAGTGGATTAAAACAGTTTTATCACTAACACCGCAGCCTGCAGCTACCTCGGATGTGGTTTGCGATGGATCCGCTTCCACAATAGCCTTCAATTCTTCATTATCAACTTTGGTCTCCGGCCGTCCACGGGGCTTGTTCTGCAGGTCGAAATTTCCAGAACGAAAACGTTGGAACCAAAAACGCACTGTGTTTTCTTTTGCGGCACCGTCGCCATACACATCATTAATCCTTCGAGCCGTTTCTGCAGCACTGGTGCCACGGTGGAACTCGTACTCGTAAATAACGCGATATTTCAAGTTTTTCATTTTGTAAACTGAGTGACGCAAAGAAAAAAACAATTGAGGAAAAAACAAATGAATTATAATTTTCAAAATACAAATACATGAGTAAATAGCTGTATAAATTTGGATTTGGAATTCCTAACCAAAGAGAAGATATTTGAGATCAAATTTGCCAGTACGGCAAAACACCAATTTCATACGTAAGGACCTAATATTTAGGAACAAAAAGCTTCAATAGCCTCCCTACACAAATGAAAAAGATAACTGAGATCAAATTAAATGGACACTACAAAAACACTATTAAGCAATAATTTTTAAATATATGTACCTACAAATGTATACAAAACAAGTAATAACGTAAAAGTGTAAGTTCATCTTTAAGTACAAGAGTTATTGTCTTTTTATTTATATATTTTTTTCAATATATGGCATAGAAGTACCTTTTACATAATAATCTTTTTCTTCTTCTTCAGCCTTCATCTCTCCACTGCTGGATACAGGCCTCTTCCATACCCTTCCATCCTTCCTTGTTATTTGCTAGTTGTAGCTATTTCTTCCCCCCCACAGCGGCTATATCGTCGGCCCATCTCTTTTGAGGTCTTCCGACGCCTCTCCTAAGGTCTCTAGAACTCTGGGAGTCCATCTTGTAGCAACCTGCCTTGCAACATGCCCTGCTCATTGCCATTTTAGTTTCGCTACACGATCCATGATTTCCACTATTCTTAGGCTTATTCCAAGCATGGATCGTTGCGTGCATTTGAGCTTCTCTACACTTTTCTTTGTAAGGGCCATAGTCTACACTCCATACGTCATCACTGGCAGTATGCAAGTTTCAAAGGATTTTTTTTAGGGTAATTGGGATCTCTTTGTTCTTTAAAATATGTTTGACATAATAATATATACAAAAAATCCATAGAGTAGAAATGCTAAAAATTGCAGAATTGACTCAAAATATAGTATAGATAGTTGTATAAAGTTATAAAAGTAATTTAGAAAAAGGAGATGTGAAGTGTATACAAGGTTAAACAAATAGGAATAATAATTTGTTTGTGATTGCATTATGAATTCAGGACGGCAGGGTGTAGAGCTTTTAGTAACGTATCTTTATATTGTGCTAAATTGAAATTAAAAATATCAGAGATCATTTGGAGAAGTATAGCGATGCAATTTATGTATCCTTATAGTTTTAATAGACTAGCAAAAAATGTAATAAAACTTTAATATTAAATAAACAAAAATATGTCTAGTGTATTCCATTGTCCACGAGTTTTCCGACATGTCCTAATATAAAGAAAAAACGCAATACATATTTTTTTAAATAATCCGGTACGTACACAAAGTCAATTGAATCTTTAAGTGGAAACAAGTCTTTATTTAAACAAATATTAGTCGAATTATTTTAGGCCATTTCCTTTACTAGTATTCTGAAACTTGGTACGAAAATAGGATTAATTTACGGCAATCAAGTGCAGTGAACCCGCGACCTTTGGATGCACAGGCGTGGCAAGCACCCACTCAGCCACCAAGCCAGTTATTCTCTATGAAGTCTACTTAGATTGATAAAAAAGGCGGGAGACTTGCATATGTCTAAATAAATTAATAAGAATTTACCATACTTTCATATATTCTAATGTTAAAATGTACATATATTAATAAACCATAGTAGTTATGTTAAAAATTATTCAGAATATTTTGAGTATCAAAAATATAGATAACTCATTATCAATAGTGACATCTGTATTGGATTATGGGAATGAAAAAGCTTTGGACTGCAGGTGGCGGTAGTAAAAATACAACTCACATACGAAACAAGTTGTGTGAGTTAAACATATATACAACTTAAAATTTGTTAGTGTGGTAGTCTATCATGTGTGGAAATGGTGAACATTACATTTTGTTAAGTGATCACTTAAGCCAGCCGTACGATAGTTTGTAAGCGCTATGAACACCCGAAAAGACTTCCATGCCTACATTCCCATATAAAAATATAGCTTCGTCTCTATGAGACATCTATAATATATGTCGATTAAAAATTATATTACATTCAATATAGTGCGCATGCAGCTAGTGGGATGGTCAAGTTCAGCAACAGGAAATAAATTAATTTTATTTTTTATTTTTTGCATTTTTAAAATAAAATTTTAAAATAAATTAAAAAAATTTGCATTTTTAATATTTTATCTTAAATTTATTTATTCGGAAAACCAACAGCTAACAATAATGAAATAAATACAAAGAATGGTGAAAACATAAAAGGCAATTATAGGTTTTCACTGGTTGTAACATATAAACATATATTCGTAAAAAAACGAAATTAAATATTTATCTGGCAGAATACTATGAAATATTAAAATCTTAATAATATTTTAATTATTGTGATAGGAATATTAGGGTCCGTTCACTTTATGAAAGCCACTTGCATTAGTGTGAGTGATACCCTCTGTGACACGTAAATTGTGTAGTGGTATTCCTTTTTTAAAGCTACTCCATTGTCCACTCCAGTATCACACTGGCAGTCACGCGGAGCGGTCGTTTCTTTGATTAATATTTTTTATATAATATTGAAATAGTAGACGAATATATATACCCAAAACACAAGATAAAAATGAACAAAGATAACCAAACAGCAGAATTGCAAAGACGACAATGAATGAGCTGGGCTGCTTTTGACAAACTCAAACAAATGTTCAAGAACAAAGAGATCCCGATTAGCCTAAAAAGAAAAGCCTTTGAATTATGCATACTGCCAGTGATGACTTATGGAGTGGAGACTATGACCCTTACAAAGAAAAGTGTAGAAAAGCTCAGATGCACGCAACGATCCATGGAGAGATCCATGCTGGATTAAGCCTAAGAGAACGCGCAAGAACTAGAGTAGTGGATATCGTGGATCGTGTAACGAAGCTAAAATTGCAATGGGCAGGGCATGTTGCAAAGCAGAACGCTACAAGATGGCCTCCCAGAATTCTGAAATGGAGACCTTGGGAGAATAAAAGAGGCATCGGTAGACCTCAAAAGAGATGGACCGACGATATAGCCGCTGTGGGGGGGAAAGAAATGGCTACAATTAGCAAACAACAAGGAAGGATTTAAGGATATGGAAGAGGCCTATATCCAGCAGTGGAGAGACGAAGGCTGATGATGAGGAAGAAGAAGAACCAAAATATTTTTATTGCACCTCGAAAGCAGTCGTATTTTGTGCATGTCCAAACCGGCGTTCAGTTCGCCACGAGAGCGGGCCGAATCAGCTGTTGCGATGGTTCAAAAATAATCGGGTAAAACGAGTTTCATAAATCAGGTCTAATGGTTCGGGGCCTGGTTTTGTAGCAGTCTTGTAATGTGTAATGCCCGTATTATTTAATATAATCGCCTCCCGGCGCGATAAATAATAAATGGCTAAACGCATTTTTCCGAGCTGTCCACACAAAATAAACACACACATCCGGAGTGGAACAGCTTTAACATCTTCCGCAATATTCACGGCGGTCGCAGCCGCAACAACTCCAACTCAAATTCGTAATAATTAGTTAATTAGGATAAACTATAGAAACCTCACACAGTATATATATATATATGTATGCATATATTATATATGTTTAAATATATGTTTTCGCGAAGAGGTATATGCATTATGAAAAGGTTATTTTTCGGGAACTTCGCGGATTTGCAAAAAAATATATATTTAATTTTCGTGCTACATTTCGGTTACGCTGGGATAACCATTCTCAAGCTGGTCTCTCTGACAATTGAGAGATAACTATTCGATTTCTCAGACTTCGCCGTAGGGGTGGTGGTAATTAAAAGAGATTGAAATAAGAAGTGATAACAAATTTAGTGTTTGGTGATCAGGACACATTACTGAACACACCTTCTGGCGTAAACAGTAGCTGCAATTAATTAAGAATACTTATAGAAATCTCACAGAGACGAAGCTATCTATCTATATATGAGAAACGTCTTTGAAAATCTCTTAATCTCTTATACTCTGCAGAATGCAACGTTCACCAATTTCATCGCAAGAACATCCGCACATTATCAAATTTTTAAAAGTTTTTTTTAAATAGAGATGCGAACACGGAATGCGTGTGGCATGAATATTCTCACTATTCTCAAACTAAGCCAACATACTGTGCTATGAAAATAGAACTAACTTGCTCGAACTACCGACCACCGGAGCACAGCGCTAGTGCTGTAACCACTACATCAACAAGCTACTCATTCAGCTACAGTTCTATATATATGTTAGAATTCTTGGAACCTTCCGTGTGTTTGATTGGTCTATGCTGGAGACATCTGCATTATTTTCTTATTAACTAGTTAGTACATATAGATTTCGCAGCTGGTAATGATACCTAATTATGATTACACTTTTCGAAGTGCAGAAAGACCCCTGTGTGTAGTTTTCTAGCATATTCTGCCGTGTGTATCTGACCTCTCTGGCTGAGGTTTCGGATCCCATTGGAGGGTTCATCATCAGGGCTGATGTGGAGAGTATGTGTTGAGGTTAAGGTGAAGCATTGGCTTGCAATGCCATGCCGAAATATTGCAAGTCAATACTTATACACTGATTCTGAGGGGTCGCGAAAACCTCGTTCGTTTAGCGTTTCCGCTCTGAAAAATCTTTGGAAATATCGGAGCGCTTGTTTATGTGCATCATGATTATTAGCAGTGAAACAATGCCCATGCTATTATTAATTAATTATTATTATTATTAATAATTATTTAATGTGCTGTTATCATAAACATTATTGCAAAAATCAATAAAAATTCTTAATAATTTTTGAGTGTGTCCAAAATTTACTACATTGTGTAAGATCACTTAAGCCACTACAACAGGTCATTAGCCCTATAAATATCCAAAGAAGACTTCTGTACCTTCATATTTTCTCATATAAATAACTTAGTCTGTGAGAGATCTATAATTTATTTTAATTATTAAAAAAAATTTTCAACCCATCAAAAATACTGAATTTTATGTTTGAATTTCAAGTTTACGTTAGTTATTCTTTTACGTCATCATCAAAACGGGTAATTTTCTTCGAAAAACTATTATTATACATAAAAATAAATTATTTTATACATTAACACACATTACAATACGAACGAAATCCTTGTTTTTGTTAATGCAAATAAAAATGCCAATCAATATTTAACTTTCAAAACAAATAAAACTATGCGAAATCGTTGAATGTTTGTCTAAGTGTGTAAACAGCAAAATTTATCGTGGCATGGCGTTAGTGACGGAAATTGTTACACAGATAATGATGTATTTTGGTGATTTATTTTACATTTTGATATGAAACATTAAGGCGACACATTTCACTGCAAATGCACATTTCGGCGGTTTTTTTTACGAAAATGTGGGTTTTTATTATTCATTTTTATCAGAATGTATACTCTAGACTGCAATTTTTTAGGGCAATAACTTACATAGAACCTTCGTTTTTATATGAAAGTATATTCTATTTATTCCCAAAACACCTTCGTTATTATTTAAAAATGAAAATTCTAAAGTATGAAATGCGCCAATAAATGAAGCCGCTGCCGACGGCATTCTGTTTTTCACGTCATTTATTGACACATTTCATGCTTTGGAATTTTTATTTTTAAATATTAATTACGGTGTTTTATTAAAAAAAATAATTGTTTAATGAGTGAAGCCTCAAAATACGGGAATAGATATAATATACTGTTTAAAATCATCGCTTTATATGAATAAAAAGCGTTTTAAAATCAAGAAAAAACCTATAAATTTCTTGCAAATTAAAACATTATAACTTTATTGATATTGAATATTTCTTAATTTCCTTAGTATGAATTCTAGATAATTAAGTAAACTTTACACGTATAAAAAACATATTATGCGTACATATAAATATTCGTTAAAAATTAGCGCCGCCTGGGGCACTAAAAACGATTTTTTGACCACGGCCTGTCGATTAATGCTTATATTTCATTAATTATTGTAAATAATGTGTTATTGCTCTAAAAAAGTATGTCTTCTGATATAAATGAATAAGAAAAAACGCATTTTTGTAAAAAAAACGCCGAAATATGCATTTGCAGTGAATGTCCAGCCATAGTGCAATCTCAATGTTGCATATCAAAAATATGTAACGAAAAATTCTTCTTCTTCTTCTTTTTCCTCATTTATTAGATCTTTGACCTGTGCTGACAGGTGCCAGTCCTAGTCTTGTGACAAGGACGTCCAGTCTCCCAGGCGGTCGGCGCCCCCTGGTGAGTCTTGTCTGCTACATTCTCTCGACATGGTCCCTCCAGAAACGCCTTCTCTGCCTGCTCCATCGTTCAATGCCTTCGACATCGCAGGTTTCTCGGATTTCCGCGTAGGGTTCTGCAACGAGAAATTGACCAAACAAATTAGTCATACTCGTCACCGCGGTGACTGCAAACTTTCTTTAGTACACACGTCTTCAGTGATCATATTATCGAGATAGATAAAAAATATGATGTACAGTGAAATGAGGATCCAATGAAAGGACAGAAGAAATAAGTAAGAAAGAAGAATGATGGTTTTAGATAGGTTATAAATGTAGGAATAATGTATTTATATTAAAACATCTAAACATTAGAACTTGACGCTCGCCTAGTGGTCTGGTGGTCGGTGGTCGGTGGTCGGTGGTCGGTGGTCGGTGGTCGGTGGTCGGTGGTTCGAGCCCCATTCCAGGACATCGGCAAGTTAGTCTATTTTCAAAGCAAAGCGTTTAGCTTATTTTTAAAATAGTGAGAATATTGATTCGACACCCATCTCTACTTTTTTGGAAGCGAAGCCTGGAATTGGCTGAAAATAAATTAAAGTAGACTGAATGCTGTGGAAATGCGGTCAATAAGGCGCTTGTGTGGAAAATTTTTGGTCGATAGAGTGAGGAAAGAATAAATAAGTAGTGAATATAATGCTGGATGTAGTATGGTAGACAGAATAAAGAAATGAATACTGAGATGGTTTGGTCTTGTAGAACGTAAGAGCGAGGAAAATATGCTTAAGAAAATATATGGGGCGAGCGTTGAAGGCAACAGGAATATAGGGCGTCCACGAAAGACCTGGCATTATCAGATTCTACAAGTATTGAAGGATGGCCCTGTTAAAAGCCTCAACAACCGTAGCAAAAGTGATGTGACAAGATAGAAAAATACGGCGGTCTAACCTCTCTGTCTACCCCTGCGGGGAAACGGCGTGATGGTAAGTAGTTGGTTAGTTATAAATATCATATTAAGTCACATAAGGAAGTTGTTTTATCTGTTGTATCAATGATAGTATTGTTAATTGCAATAAAATGTTTTTTTATATTTATATTTGCAGTCTGAAACAATGTCTATAATGCTTTGCAAATGAAGAATATTGTACGTTCTAATGAATTGCGGAAATTTAGAGAAATAGTAGAAATTGCATTAAACAAATTTAAATGAATTATACTGCATGTTGAGATGATTCTATACCTATACCTCTAAAAAAATATCGGATACATACTACCGTATTTTGGTAGGAACCCTCCTATGTATTTGATCAAGCAGTAAAATCATTTAAAAAAAATGGTCATCTTGTTCGGATCTAAACGGCGTTTGAGTGGCTCTCCGATAGCAGCCTCCTGTCGCTATCAACTGTTTCATGAAATCGATCACATCTCTCCTTGCGGGGGCATTGACCCGCGCTCATACATATATTAAACTTCTTTTACTCGTCACATATTGTGGGAAGATGCGGCCGACGCTTATCGCACGACACAAGTGTCGCGAGAGCCATCCCGCGATCTTGCCGGCGTCGTCCGATCTCGACAGTGGCGGCTCTGGGTCTCTCATCCCCCCACGCTTAGGGGAGGTTTAATCAATTTGGATTATATTGAGTGGTCCGTCCGATACGCCGGATTTAATTTCAATACCACCCAAATATTCGATTGGGCAGTTTTTATTCATATAATTAATAAAAAATACTAACTCATAAAAACCAAATTTTTATTTTACTCCCTTTCTTTGAAAATTAAGTTTACCATCATGTAATTAAATAATTGATTGACTGAAAATGAAACATGTCTAGAAAAATATCTGTGACAAAGTATCTAAAAATATCTCTCTATCTCCATTTGAATTTTCTTTTCGTTTTATTTCCTCTTACATTCCTTTTGGCGAATGAAAATCTTAACAATTAAAGATGAATTAAAACATATAACATAACACTAAACTTAGAGGAATTTAATATATTTCTAAAATGTCAGATGTTTTGAGCTTTGATAAGACACTTCGTGCTTTGAAGATTAAATTCTAAAAACATTTGTCAGTCAATTTAATCAAGATTTTGATAGATTCAATTATCAGCAATATCGTAACTTATGAATTTCCAGCGTCAAATGATTTTAAATAGTCTGAATCAGATTTGAGTAATGTAGAATTATTCAAAACTATGCAGAAATCTAAAAGTTTAAATTATCATTTGATTTCTTCCCAAAAAACCGAATTTTGCTGTCATCTGTGAACCAATTGTCATAAATTTTCGAAATTCGTAGTGAAGTACCTATAATACCGACGGAGTAATTCAAATTTTAAATATTTCGTGACGTCATTAGGCCGCCGGTAGTAGTAATCAAACTTTTCTGTAATGATTCCAATTTGAAAAAAAAACATTAAAATTTCTAAAAATCCAAAATAATAATATAATTATTAATTTTTTTAATGAAAATTTGATAGATCATTTTTATCATCGCCACGAGTCTGCTTGCAAAGTTTCAGCTTGTTTGGATCACGGGAAAAGGGTTAAAAATCGATTCAAAGTTTTTTCAGCAGACAAGCAAACAGACGCTACGAGTTAAAAGAAAGGGACTAATAAACTTAAGTTTTAACCACTTTTGTATTGAAAATATCAACATGTTTCAGAGCCCATGGCCCCTTCGTCGGGATACAATTGTATAGGAAAAATATATAGTACAATATATACAATATATAGGAAAAACATGTAGAAATTTTAAAGTTGTTAAGGAACACTTAAGGTGTTTAAATAGCAATAATTATTCTGAATTTACCAACCATCTTTTGGCTATGGATCATTCTTTTGATATTAATAAGGTTGCACAAATTTTAAATACAAATTATACAGAATTACAGTTTGATAAATTAGAAATTTTGGAAATAAGAAAAAGTGTCAATAGTAAATTGATTATTATAAATAAACAGGTCCTTTTTACAAATAATTATCTTTTAAATTTATTTTCATGTTAAGTACTATTACTTAGGTACTTTATTATTATTCATTTTCCATATATATATTTTTTAAATGTTTTGATTGTCTATTGATTGAATTTGATTGAATTTAATTTTGTTAGTATACAATTGTATCCTGACGAAGGGGCCATGGGCTCTGAAACATGTTGATATTTTCAATACAAAAGTGGTAAAAACTAAGTTTTATTTACATAAATATACTATTTACAAAATTATTTCGCTATATTTGAAGAAGTTTTTATTGATTTATAAAGTAGATATATTGAGATTAATTATGGTGTTGACCAAATGATCGCCGTATAAATAACCCATTTGATAAAATTTTTGTTTTTTGAAGATTGCTTACAAGACAGTTCGCTCAATTTCAGCAATAACGCATTGGATTACTGTTTTCAGTTTAGGAATTGTTTGTGGTTGGCTGCATGGATAGTGGAGTTTGAGCAGTGAAGGTAAGGACGATAAGGAGTGAAGGTCTTTCGTGAGAATTCCTTGCCAACTGGTTCTGCTAATGTTCAATTGTTGAGGACTACAAACTGTCGATGTTTCTGGTAGTGATGGGTCCGCTCTGTACTCACTAGTGTAGTACTACATTGTAGTGTACACATCACATCTTTTGAAGTGTACTGCACACTACAAACTACACACACTTCAAAGTTATTGAAAGTACATACTTCAAATAGTACACTGCATTTCAAAGCGAACATTACAAAGTACACACATTTCAAAGTTATCGAAAGTACGAGTACATATTTCAAATAGTACATTTTTTATGTGAAATTTTTGGGAAGTCGATGTAGATAATTTGAAGAAATTTTTGGAAATCGAAACAATCCCTCCCCCATGGTTTGAGAAATTTTGGGACGAATGAATAAATCTCTGGAAACTGAAACAATCCCCCCTACCCATGATTTTGAAAATTTTCATAAAAAATTAAGCACTTATTGCAGGTCATTACAATTTTGTAGTAGGTACTACAATTACTTCACTTCATTAGTACTACAATTTCGTAGTACTACAATTAGTTCACTTCATGTAGTTTTTACTACAAATGTAGTGTACACTTTGTAGTCTTCAAACTGGTGAACGTGTGTGTGTTGAGTCTTCATTTTGAAATGTAGTTTTTCCCTTCGCTAGTTTCTGGATACTTACCGATACTTTCACAGATGACTGCAATATTTTCGGTTGACCGCACAGGTTCGCGGTTGTTCATAACCAAACCGGTTTCCTCGATTTTCTTCAATTAATTATATAAAGGTGGACTCATTAATAGAAATATGTATACGAAGAATTCCACGAGCCTTTCGAACGGTCTCAGCATTATTTTGGCCAAATTTGTAAAATATTTAAACAATAAAAATTGTTATTCCCATAGCAATCCATTTTTAATAACTTCAATGGTAGCAGATGACAAATCTCAAACATTAGGGTTACCAAATATAATATTAGGTCCTTACATATGAAATTGACGTTTAGTACGGGAGGAACATAAAGCCGATTTTTTTTTATTATAATAATTTATTTAATCAAAGTATGTACCATTGCTATCTATGCACTTTTGCCATCTCATAGGTAGTTCATCGATCCCTTTACTAAAAAAACCATTCGGATGGGAATCAATAAAATCTTTGAAGGCGGTTTGGACTGCCCCATGGGAGTTGAATTTTTTCCTTTGCAAGAAGTTATCCAAATTTCGAAAAAAATGGTAATCTGTTGGGGCAAGGTCCGGAGAGTACGGTGGATGTCTTGGACATTCCAATTGAAGCTCCTCTAATTTGGTAGCCGTCTGTTGTGCAGTGTGTGGTCTAGCGTTATCATGAAGCAGCAGTGGCCTAGAGCGATTAACCAGCCTCGGTTGTTTAGCAGCTAGCTTTTCCATCATGGTTTGCAGTTGCTGACAATAGACATCTGCCGTAATCGTCTGGCCAGATTTAAGAAAGCTGTAGTGAACGACACCAGCACTAGTCCACCAAACGCTCACAAGTAACTTTTTTGGAGTCAATTTTCGCTTGGGGCATGGTTTGGCTGGTTCGGCAGGGTTCAGCCATTGCGATGAGCGCTTCCGATTATCGTACAGGATCCACTTTTCATCACAGGTAATGATTCGATTTAAAATCCCTTCATTATTGTGCCGGTTGAGTAATGCAACGCAGCAGTCAACGCGCGTTTGTTGATTTGCTTCACTCAATTCGTGAGGTACCCACCTTTCAAGCTTTTTCACCTTACCAATTTGCTTCAAGTGAATTAAAACAGTTTTATCACTAACACCGCAGCCTGCAGCTAACTCGGATGTGGTTTGCGATGGATCCGCTTCCACAATAGCCTTCAATTCTTCATTATCAACTTTGGTCTCCGGCCGTCCACGGGGCTTGTTCTGCAGGTCGAAATTTCCAGAACGAAAACGTTGGAACCAAAAACGCACTGTGTTTTCTTTTGCGGCACCGTCGCCATACACATCATTAATCCTTCGAGCCTTTTCTGCAGTACTGGTGCCACGGTGGAACTCGTACTCGTAAATAACGCGATATTTCAAGTTTTTCATTTTGTAAACTGAGTGACGCAAAGAAAAAAACAATTGAGGAAAAACAAATGAATTATAATTTTCAAAACACAAATATATGAGTAAATAGTTATAAATTTGGATTTGAAATTCCTAACCAAAGAGAAGATATTTGAGATCAAATTTGCCAGTACGGCAAAACGTCAATTTCATATGTAAGGGCCTAATATAAAAGAATTGTGGATATTTAAATCCGGCGTATCCGATGGGCCACCCTGTAGTTTGTATAAACTGAAAACCTCGTTTAAAGCGTGATTTTTGAAAAGTGTCGTCAAAATCATTTTTATTTAATGTTTCTATATTGAAGTATCGGTAAAGGCTGCCCCTTTCCACTATCACTGTGACAGAGAACGGGCATTATCCTTGGCTTTACCCATCCGAGTTTCTCCAGGGTATTCTTGGCTGCAATAGATCGAGACTACAAGGAGTGTGTATTTGATTACTACCCCTATGCCGAATATTATCATTTTTTATTTTTATTTAAAAATAAATTATAGACATACGAACACGGAATATACGTCGCATCAATATTCTTACCATTTTCAAACTATGCTAAATGCTTGTGCTATGAAAATTGGACTAAATTGCTGGTCTGGAGTGAGATCTTTGGATCACGAGGCGAGAGTCCTAACCACAAGACCAACAAGCTACTCGAACTCGAACTACTTTGGACATTGTTCCATGTCTCTGAGAGGGTTTTCCGAAGCAGAATTCTCCCACACCTTTAATATGAATCATTTTATATATATACATATGTTAATTAAAATATTGTGACATTTACGAATTTAATGTGTGTTTGTAATGTAAATGTTGAAAATAAATTGAATTGAAATTAACGCGTCTTTGAAAATCAAGAAATTCTCTAGCTACACATTTTTTTATCTTCACAATAAATTATTATAGAATATAGTTAGTATACTGTTTTGATAAGTTTAAAAAATTGTATGCACGTGTTTGTACGTGTGTGAATTCTTTGAGATGAATGACTGTGCTGAATGCTCGTGTTGGCAGCATCTTCAGCTCCAGAGGTCAGGAGTTCGACTCCAGTTATTTGCAGAGTCAGTCAACTTTGCCTTAATAAACTAGAGTTCTTGGGCGAAGCCACAACTCGGAGAAATAACGATTTTATTATACTTCCACGTTATATTGTAATTGTACAATAACATAGGAGGGGGACATTAAAAAATTCGTGGTTTCGAAAAAAGGCATTAATTCAATTTATTATCGATATTGTCACGGGACGTGGCTGTGGAAAGCAAAAGAAAAACTTAAAAAACAAATTTAAAATTTTAATGATTTCACAAAAAGTCGCTGGACACGAAGTAAATCGGAACACTGTTCTTAAATTCACAAATACTTTATGTTTCTAGAATAATTCACAAACTTATTATCCAATTAGTAATTTGCTCTAATTGTCTCTAACACCTTTTATTACGCTGTTTTTATTGCGTCGATCACTTTCGAGAATATTCCGCTTAATTTTTGCACGCAGGTACTTCATCTGATATCTGTCACTCGGTTTACACGCGGTGGTCACACTGCTTTTATCGCTGGTTATTTCGCGTTTCCGTGTCACACTTGTTAAACGTCAATAATGTTCCCGCCGCGTGCTCGCTAGCCCTTTTATACCAAACATTTTGGTTTTTCGAATGTTTGAGAATTTTTTTTTCATTTCTAGTATTTACTCGACATTTATAATTAATTTAACATCAGAGAAAATAGAGCGCCACACTTTTCTACCCTGATACACAATTCTTATACACAATCATACATCTAACAGTGTACTCGTATATGTAATTGTGTAATTATATTATTATATATACTAACAGTATATATGTATATTGTGTAATTATATTATATATTTAAAATGTTTATAAAATATAAATACTTTGAACTTTAAAGTCACTCTAGGACCATATACTAGTGTCAATAGTCTATTTGTTAAAAATAAAATAAAATATAATATTATTATTTTTAACACATTAAAGATGTTTAGTTACTTTTTAAAAGAATACTTACAGCGAATCAAAATGGTTTTTAATGCGGTTTGAAAAGAATTATTCTCAAGTTATTAACCCATAACGAAAAAAAATCTTCATAATTCTGTTTTAAATTACAATGAATCAGTAAGATGGGTTTAGTAGTTATAAAACTTATAATTTTTTTGTGAACGTATTCAATAGCGTATCTTTTAATTGATTTTTTTTTCTTACGGAAGTTGAGTTGTCGGGCTGTCGGTCAATTGGCTTGTCGGGTAATCAATACTGACACGCAGGAGTAAAGGATGTCATCTATTAATTGATTGGCTGGTTAAACAATGATACTTAACATATTCATAAGGTTCATCAGTGGTAATTTGTAAATGTATGTGATTCATCATTGTTAATCGATACCTACATGTAGTTGGTTTACCAAAGATTCACCATCATCTACGACTCCTGGTGGAACTACAAACCACTGGTGGAACTACAACCCCTGGTGGTTCTTGAATTCCTAAAGAGTCTTCCTTCATGCATCCCTGTTTTATTTTTATTTATTTATTTAAGTTTATACATATTTTTATTATTACAGATCGTGCCAAGCCTTATACAGCTTGTCATTTGCTTTTTCATTTGCTTGCATAAGTACATAGCATACATATTTAGTTATAGTTACAGTTTATAAAGGATAAAATATATATAGAGAATAATGATATTATATTAACATAACAAGACTTAAAAGTAAACTTAGTAGTGAGACTAGGTATCAGATAATATATAATAAAATAAAAAAAAACATGAACATCAATATGAATCACTGGGATCAAGATGCGTTAAAAAATCATGGAACAGCTCAAAGTAGAAATGAAAAGGCATTGAGGCCAACAGTATGAGGCATGTGACTTGTCTAGATTTCCAGAGTCAAGTTATTTAATAGGAATTTCCTTATTTCCCTTCCTCTTCTGGATTGGGTGATACTCTTGACGTGCTCCGGTATTTTATTGAGGAGTCGTGGTACTGTGTTCTCTGTTGTTCTTGCTCCGTAGAAGTTGTTGATTTTTTCACATTGAGTTGCCTGTTTGTGATTTGCCGAGTTCTATGGCTATGATTTACTAGTTCCAGCTCTTGTATTTATTGTATTGTATTGTATTGTGCCAGCTCTCTCCAGCTATGGATCTCCGAGGCAGATATTATTTCCTTAAGAATATTGTCGTTTATAGGGTTCGCTGGGTGTTCGTAGGGCTACGACCTATCGTATGCCTGACTTAAGTGATACATTAAAAAAAGACTTCCATACCTTTCTTAAATAAAAAAATAGCTTCGCCTCTATGAGACCTCCAAATACATCTTGATTAATAATGCCCTCCCCCTGGGAATAATATCCAGTACTGTATAAATATTTTAGAAAAATAGACAGTTATTTAAGACATTTACAATTATTCAAAAGTTTCAGTAATCTACAATGTTAATTAATATATATTCATAAGTTACACCAATGGTAAATTATACATTTATTATAATGTATTAATTGGATGATAACATAAACTGTGTTATCTATACTTGGGTTTAATTCTATATTATACTACTCGAGTTTCGAGAGAACCAATAACTCTGGCTCATTTTGTCAGTACCTAATCAATTAATTATTTGTATTTCCCTATAAATCATGTTTTTTTTTCTATATTTAAATTTACACAGTGTAATACTTCACCTGTCGATGAAAGATCCGGATATTCCCGAAACTTGAGTATTGAAATAATTTTTTTTAATTAAACTCACATAGTGGTAACAAAATTTATGTTTTTCACTAAATTTATTGATCTTTTGTTAAAGTAGAGATGCGAACACGGAATACGCGTCACATCGATATTATTATTATTCTCAAACTAAGCCAAAAGCCTGTGCTATGAAAATAGAACTAACTACGACCACCAGAGAGGAGAGAGTAATGACCACTACACCAACGGGCTCACTAATTTATAAATTTAATTTACAATGGCAATTGATACCGACATATAATACTAATAATATATAATGTCAGAATTAATGCATTAGCAAACTCCGTAATCACCAGATTACACTCATTAGGGAATGAACATGCGGTGGTGGTCGACTTTTTTGCTGATAGTATAACTGTGTATAGGACTAAATTCAAACAATTGTTTACGTTTCAACTATATGGTAATGGATAAATAAATTTTTCTTTTTGTTCTTCCTGTTTAAACTTCTGTTTTTAATTTACTCAAATCTATTATATGTACTTTATCCTTTTAATGTACTGCAATCTTTATAACTATTTGTCTTTTGTGATTTTTACTTGCAACTGTAACCTTGTACTTGAATCTTTTTAACTACTTATCTGTCTTATGTGATTTTTTATTGTATATTTGTTAAAAACCCATATGGGCGTTAAATAAATAAACACGAGGTACAAACATACACGCAATTAGTAATTAAGGGAGGAATTGGTGGTAATTAGTTACAAGACAAGTTGGCGTTACCAGCGGGCGGATATTGTTAAACAAATAAGGCCTCAATTAATGTATATTATAGATGTCTCACAGAGACGAAACTGTATATCTTTTTATTAAGTGAGAGTAGGTATAGAAGTTTTTATGGGTGTACATAGGACTTACGACCTATCGTACGGTTGGCTTAAGTGATCACTTTACACACATGTAACGTTCGCCATTTCCACCCATGATGGAATACCATGTGTATTAATTTTTTGGAAGTGTATATATTTCAATTATATGCCACGTTTCACATGTGAGTTGCAAGGATCCTCACCGCGGCCGGCCACAAAGCTTTTTCCTTCCCCTTGAATGACCACAGATGTCGCTAAATGAGACATCTATATTTGATTTTGGAGTTTTTGAGCTATATACTTTATCTTGTCTAATGGAATTCATCCGAATTTCTATCATTACACTAGTATACGCCAGAAATATTATTTCAATTTATTAAACTCCTTTTTTTAAACCAGTATTTTCATTCAGAATATTTTGAGTATGTCCAAATTTTGTTGTCCGATAGGTCGTAAGTCCTATGCACACCCATAAAGACTTCTGTACCTACTCTCCCTTGAAAACATACAGTTTCGTCTCTGTGAGACATCTATAATATACATTAATTGATTATTGATGTCCCTGTGACAACAATCCAGTTCCGTTCCCTGTGACAAAAATTTGGACATACTCAAAATATTCTAAACTAGCTGTGCCTGCGCGGCTTCGCACGCGTAGATTTTTAGTACACTGTTTGGATCGTCATAGAACTTTCGCGAACTTTCTAGAAGATTTTTCTTCCAGAACTTTGAAGAAATTAATCGAATGTAGAGGAACCTTCTAGACACACCGGCACATTCCGCCACTCAGTTTAGAACCTTATAGAAATTTCGGGAATTTTCTAGAACCTTCCAGAACTTTCTAGAGCAGGTTTTTCCGGAATCTTCTAGTTTCACCGACACAGTCGGCGCGCCTATTTTGAGACAATCTGAAGCATTTGCGGCCTTCCCATAACATAAAAATGTGCTAGAAAACACATTTTTGGCACCCACTCCCGCCCACGCTCAGCCGCCCCCACCAAACTCGCATATTTTCCATGTGACACCAAGGGCTATTCACCACCATAACCACCGGAGAAAACTTGGCGGATAGGGAAACACGGGTTTCTTTATTTATATATATATATATATATATTGATAAGGCCTCGCCCGCCGCGGAAGTGTGCATCAGACGAGAGCCCCAAAAGCCCGACCTAGGATTATTTGGAGACCCAGTTTGCCTGGGAGGTCGATGGCCCCGACCAGTTCCCCGGGAGCGGATGCGGCGTAATTAAACATTTAAATAAAAGTCCAAACCGGCGAGCCGAGGTTCGCACCCACCCCGAGTAATTTGGCGGCCGGACCACAGATGGAGCTGTCTGTCTGCCGCTCATCTGCGCGTGCAGCGGCGGCGGATTCGGGGCGGACGGACCTAGGGAATGCAAATTTGCCGGAAAATTGCATTACCGGTAATTCAGTACAACTCTGAATGATATCGGCTTACCGGTGTTATGAAGGTGTCAAAAAGTGAGCATTATCACAGTATACTAAAGTATACAGTATGTTGTCTCGGCAGTGTCCTTGAAATAAATACCTACGGCGGCTTGGTACTTAAACTTGGTTAAACACGCACCAGGGCTGCTCATTGAGTGACTCTCTAGGGTTTGGGGTGCCATAAATTGACGTAAATGTATGCGCGGGAGCGTCCGCACGTTACTGCAGCCCTGCGGCGACCGCGCAGACCGAAGTACACCGACATTTCGAAGGGCGTCGTATGCTTTACTATGCTGCGCCCAGGGCGTGCAAGTTTGCCGGAAATTGCACAACCGGTGATTCGGTTAAACTTTGAACGATACCGGCATACCGGTATTATGAAGGTTTCAAAAAGTGAGCATTATCGTATTATCAAACACAATAATTCGTTGTCTGTCTGTCTGTCCGTCTATCTGTCGTAAGGTCCGCAAATTACTGGAAAGAAAGCTACCTAATTAGAGTGTAACACGCAATCAGCGCGTGGAGTATATTGCGTGGTCACGCAAGGCAGGTCGTTATTCAAGATATAATAGGTGTACCCATAAGTAATCAATTATTTAAGTGGCAAAAAAAACACAATTTAACTACATTTAATTTAATTTTTAATCTATTTAATCTCCTTCGTATCTAGGACCTTTTGCCATCTTGTTGGTAGACTTTAGATTCTTGTTTTTAAAGTGTCATTATCAAACCCTACCGGGCGCCCACTTTGATCGCTATCAGACAAGACAAAATCACCATCGGAAAATTTTCTAAACCTACGTTGGCACTTATTTACTTTCAATACGTCTCCATACACATCACAAATTATCTTAGTTGCAACCGTTGCATTAACACCCGATAGAAAATGAAACAGCATGCAATGACGTAAATATTGTTCAGTTAGTTGATTGTCCGCCATTTTACAACAGAGTAATAAAAAAAATTAAATTTAATTGTCACAAGTCACAAGACCACGGATTATAATATATATAGAAGCAAACATTCCAAACCAAAAATAATTGATTACTTACGGGTACATCTATTATTATAGGTGTCACATAGAAGCGAAATTATATTTTTTTATGGGAAAGTATGTATGGAATCCTTTTTTGGGTGTTCATAGGGCTTACGATCTATCATACGTCTATCTTAAGTGATCACTTTACACAATGTAACGTTCACCATTTCCAACCATGATAGAATACCACATCTATCAAATTTTTGGAAGTTGTACATATACTAAAGTTTTACAACCTGCTTCATAAATATGTTGCAATTATCACTAGCGCCTCGGCGTCCAAAGTTTTTTCATTCTCCTTATCAAATACAGATGTCACTAATGAGGTATCTATATTTTTGATTAGATTTTTTTTGTAATCTGTTTGACAAATAATGTTGTGCCCCTGGGATAAAATCCAGTACTCTGTTGTCGAAGAATCTGGGCAATCACAAAATATTCCACCTCTTTATTATTATTATACGCCGTGATTTTTCACGGGTGTACCTATGGCAAGTATTATATAAAATAACAAATTGATGTATTTTTTTAAAATAAAACAAATTATTATTAATTTATATTTATTCTGCACAAAGATTACTTATAATATGTATTTAGAATCAAAGACAATTATAATAACGTATTTATAATCAATCTGAAAAAGTCGGCTACCATCAAATGCTATTAATTAGAACAATGGAACAAATTAGAACAAATTATCGCACCCATTTGTTTATCGATATATTGAATAACAATACTTTTAAATGTATATTCTGAGAATACAATTACTGTATTTTGTCCACAGAAGGATATTACAGACCCATGGCTTACGCAGGACCGCTTTATAACCAAAAGTTCCTAGATCGGTCCTTCTCATTCGCCGCCAGGTTGGCATTTTTTAATGCCAAATGTTTCAAAAGTAGGGCGGAGCCGCACGATAATTAATTTTTAAAATAAATTATAGAAGTCTCACAAAGACGAAGCTATTTACATGGGAAATGTGTATGGAAGTTTTTATAGGGTGGCCTAGCTTAAGGGATCTCTTACAAAAATGCAACCGCTATGTTTGGCAAAATTCTATTACCGGTGATTCGTTAATAGAATCTAGTCATACATACCGGTAAATCGGTTTACTAAAAACCGGTAATGCATGCCCTAGATGGAGAATCGCACCTTGCGCTAAGTATATAATTTCATCGTCACTCCGCATATCAATTCCTGTTTAGTAATATTATTTTTTGAAATGAAACAACGTAGGTAACAATATTCAAAATAGGGAAATGAGGACTGTTTTAACATACAATAGACATACAATTAGCAATAGTAGAAAAAAATAAAATTCCACAACAAAGTGCATATAATTTACGACCTTGGAAGAAATAATCAGTTCGGCATCCACCCTCGCGGTGATAAGACGCTCTCCTGATGACGCTGGATAAGACTTCAGCGAAACGTCGAGATTTGCTTCTCATTAAAATATACGGTTCTTATAAAATATCGGTTTCATTCAACACATAAATATATCTCGTAATATTCCTTTCAAAATAATTAACATATTATTCTGATTTTTTTAAAATAGAGATGCTAAAACGGAATACGCGTCGTATCAACATTCTTACTATTTTCACAATAAGCTAAACGCTTGTAGGATTAACTTGCTGGTGTCCTGCAATGGGGCTCGAACCACCGACCATCAGCGACCACCATAGGCGAGCATCACGACCATTACACCAACAAGCTACTTAAAATATTTCATAATATTCTGCTAGATAAATATTTAATTTCGATTTTTTTCAAATATATGTTTAAATAAAAGTCATGCTTCTTGTTCTCACTGCACGCTCTTGCTTTATGCTAAAGCAGCTGAAATTAATGACAGTTAAGCAATAAGTATCCTAGTTTTGACATGCTAAATCAAAAACTGATTAATTCCATCATACAGGGTGTCTCATAGTTAGTAGCAAAAACTTCGAGGAGCTTTCTTCATTAAATTTTGAATGGAAAATATTCTTTACACTTTGGGTGAAATTTCGACAGTTACGGAGTTAGGCGACATCTGAGTTTGCATTTTTTCCCAATATTTCAGACCTGTATCTTGGTTGTTGGTTTTGGAGAAACAAGTCAGAAAAACTGTACTAACTTATATAGAGTATTAAAAATTCATTATTTTTGATACAAGTCAAATAAAATTATTAACACCGTGTAGAAATTTATTTATATACGTAAGATTTTTTCCAAAATATTTTGGATCTTTTAAATGCCAATAATTTTGATCAATGTGAAATATTTCTCGAAAAATGCACCGTATAAAAATAATACTATATTGAGAATTCAATATAATATTTAGGCCGTGAGTTACGGCTGTGAAAATAATGACATCTAGCGTACCTACCGTAGCGTCTTGGTAGGGTTAGTTAATGTTGGACATTGTTATATAGAGAATTATGTATTTTTTATTTTTGTAATTTTACTGTGAATAGATTGCGACCCGTCATTAATGTCGGGATATAATTATTGCATAATCGATAAGCCGTATGTTTCTCAAAATAAAGAATAGCAAAATATTACCTTGCGACTCTGCTTGTTTTATGTTGCTATGCGACACGGACTTCAACTTTTGTTGTTTTTTTTATATTTAAGCTAAGCTAAGTTGAATGTTTGATTTTGCTATATGACATCGGTAGCCGTTGTTTGGTTAATATTCCTCTGAAACATGAACGGCTTTTGTTTGTTTATTTTTGCTACTTGTCAATGACAGCTGCTTTTGCATAATTCAGAATAATGCGTGAATATAGGTAGGTTCTCTCTTTTTTCTCTCTCTGATTACCACATTCATGAGACACAATTACTCCAGCGAAACACATCGCGAAAACATTCAGGCTTGAAAAGATCACACAGATGTATTGTGACCTCGAATAATAGGAATCGAACCTGAACCCTCCGGTACGAGAAGCCAGTGTCTACGGGGGCTGCCGTATGTGAAGAGAATATTCAAAGTTTTATTTTTATTTATTTATTTAAAAAATCTTAACAGTTTTTAAACATTATAATGTATGAGCACAGTGTAAAATACATTAAGAATTAAGTTGTATAAGACAATATTTCTGAATTAATTATTAAAATAATAATGTAGTAAGCAATAAAAAATATTAGAACTGAAGAGAGGAAAGCGACTTAATATGAAAACTACTTATATGCAGAAAAGAGATAACTAATGAGCGTGGACTGAACGGAACGGTGAATAGGGAGAAAAAAGGCGAGGAAGCAGAAAAATCCTCTCTCCACTATCTGGCCAACCCTATCAACGTTCTCCGTAGTAAATGTATTTTATATTTGATATAGTACATTTAGGAAAATGTAGTCAAGCCACTCTTCCATATACTTGACATTCCCCTTATCTGGAAAAATCTTACATACATCGTTATTAATTAGGCCTGTGCAAAACAAAGGCACCTCGCACCCACTTATCCCTATCATAAGGGGTTTCACCATCATAGGAGGATAAAATTTTGGTAGAAATTGGGTGATTTTTTACGTGGATGTTCTCCGATATTCGTGACGTCACGTTGGCACAGAAATCGATTTTACGGAATATTGTTTTTTCTTTAAGTGGCAACACTGATTTGTCAGTATCGAAATTTAATCCAATCTCCAAATTATCTGTTATCCTTTTCGTTTCAATGAGTACCTACTAGTTTCCTTTTCGTTTCACCATACTCGCTATCTAGCTGTTGAAGTGACAGGACAGACTTTCGCATCCTGCCTTGTAAATTCTCTTCTTGTATGTAAGTATGCATATAGACACTTCTCGTCTCATCACCACCAACCGAGTGAATTAAATGTTTGGTGAGGTGACAGCTGGAAGGGGCGCCAAGAGACGAAATGTGAATCGAAACGTTCCTTTTCCTCTTGACCATACAGTCCACTTCTCGTCTTGTCCCTCCTCTTAACCTTTCCTATTCCTTATCCCATTTCCCTCCACATATTACCCCTTCATCTCCAAGTGCGCGGCGAGTCACGTCGCGTACAGTTGTGAATAATTAAAAAAAAATTATTGGCACTTATAAATGTACTAAACTATTATTTTAATTCAAAATTTTGAAAAAACCCGGTTCACGTTTAATCGAGACAGAAAAGAATGGAGCTTCAAAATTTACTAACTCGTGGTAAAATTAATAGGAGGTAGAAAAGTTTGAAACTATTCAGAAAAAAAGGTCAAAATAAATAGTATTATATAAAAGGTCAAAATACATTTATAGTGTTGATTTAATTATGGAAGAATAAATACTTTAACTGCATTTAAATGTATCTCAAATATATGCGCGGCGAAGTACTTCCTCTGGACCGCAGTCTGCTCGTCTAAGGAAGAGATTTATTTTAACACTGTATAATTTTATCCTCTGTGATTAGACCATTCCATGTACCGAAAATTTACATCAGTTCATGTCTATATATTTTTGCGGTCTGTGATAATTTCTATTTTTTACTCTCTTTATTTTAACTCGTGGCGTCTGATTGATTGATTGACGCAAAAACTTTGGATCGATTTTTAACCCCTTTTCCGTGATCCAATCGAGCTGAAACTTTTCAAGCAGACTCGTGGCGACGACAAAAAAGATTTTTGAAATTTCCGTTAAAAA
Organism: Agrypnia vestita; assembly: GCA_016648135.1. Taxonomy (NCBI): domain Eukaryota; kingdom Metazoa; phylum Arthropoda; class Insecta; order Trichoptera; family Phryganeidae; genus Agrypnia; species Agrypnia vestita. The sequence goes on along the minus strand of JADDOH010007364.1, from coordinate 75,936 downwards.
AGTTAATAATATTATAGTACAATTTTGGATTTTTCATATTTTTAATGGTTTATTCATAAAACTGAGTAAGTTGTGTGAAAAGACTGTGACACGTCTGGTAGACACTAAACCAGATTATGGTATAATTTTGGATTTTTGGAAATTTTTTAGTACTCCCTTTCGTAGCGTCGCCCGACCGAAGCCCAATGCGTAGGTTAAGCGCCAAACCAGTATCCACAAATGAGAAAGGGAGTATAATAAAACTTGGTTTTTATGGGTTAGTTTTTTTTATGAACTTAAATAATACACAAAACAAAATACGTAGAAGACACTCTACACTAATTTATAAAGAGGTGAAGTTTGTAAGTTTGGATGTAGGAGGTAATCTCCGAAACTACTCATCCGATTTCAAGAATTCTTTCACCAATATTTAGAATGGACCTTCAGGGTATACATAGGTTATATAAAAATAAAAGAGATATTCTTGGTGACCTATTTTACAACTATAGTCGACGAAAAAATGGTCGAGCGATGTGTTTTTTACGAACGCTGCCTTAGCGGTAAGAAATATTTAAATACTTTCTATAGAGAAGTTGAACAACTCAAAAAGTTATATAAAATTGATATATGTCTTTATGTTAAGGTTAATAACACAAATTGATAAAATGTGATTAAAAGTTACAGCTAGTAAATAATAAATTAATACAATTTCATACGACATGGTTCATGCATGATTTAGTAACGCCCCACGCCGTCCAGAGACGTGCTGGCTCTTAAATAAAATTGTGAATCATAGAATAAAAATTAAATCAATCTTGTCTCTTCTTTAAATAATAATAAAATCTCGCAATTAAAAAAATTCACACGGTAAATCAAATCTCGAAAACAAATACAATTGCTTGCAAATTACACGCCTCCACTGTTTTAATTTTCGTTAATTTGGCTATTAAGGTGTTAATGTAATATATTATATTCTCGCTTTGCACAGGGCTGGCTTAGTGCTAAATTTATTTAAATGCCCATATAGATGACGAATTAAAAAAAAATTGCCGTGTCTACTTTAATAATGTTGAAAACCAAATTAATCAATCAATTCGAAAGATATTCTGATACCTTTAGAACTTACAACGGCTTAAGACAAGGAGATGCCTTGGCATGTCTCTTGTTCAACATAGCATAAAATGCGACCATATATACAAAGTCAGTACAAATATTAGCATACGCTGATGATATCGACATTATCGCAAGATCTGAATCATCCCTTCGAGAAGCATTTTCGGCATTGGAATCATCAGCCAGAAGGGTAGGACTTCGAATCAATGACGCAAAAACAAAGTACATGCCAGTTACAATGATACCAAGAATCAGCCAGTCCTCAATAACCATCAGTAACTACACAGATTGTTAGTTAACTTTGTAAAAACCACTACCAGATTTTAGATCTACCGGTTTCGAGACGTACCTGTCTCTTCGTCAGGACCAACACTACACTACTACAATCACAACACTACACATCTCAACCATAGTGTTGTTGCACTTCCACTAATAATTGATCACATGCGTGTTAGTCTTGTTAGGGACAAACATGCACTGATTAGCCTAATGAACCATCAGGGATCTACCGAAAGAGAGTGAGAGGGGGCGGGGTCTAAAGTGGGTGTTACCCCATCTTTAGTGAACATTAACATTAAAAGATGGGGTAACACCCAAGAATATTGATGTGAAAACTGATATGACACGTATTCGGTGGTCGCATCTCTATTTAAAAAAAAAATATCATAAAATTATATTTCCAATAAAGCTAATGCAATGACTTTAATTTGTTTTATTTCATTTTAAAGTTCTATTCCTCTAAAAAACACCCAATATATACGTTAACACGCAAAAAACTGCGCATTAGTAAAGATTCTGGGAAACAAATATTCATTATATAATCCTTATCTTAAGAAAATGTTGATTTAAAATTCTAGCCGTAATTCTTCCTATGGCTAGAAGTTTTATTTCCGACTTTTCTGTACCTAACTTCATGTCAATTCTTCATTTATCTCACTCGTTTGCGACCAACAAATTTGTTCCATAGATCTATTCAAGTGTAGAAAAACTCGTCTTGAACCGTGTATTTTTACTTAGTTCTATGCTGCGAGTTTTGTGTAAATTTTGTGTAAATGTAAAATTTCATGGAATAGGTAGTCGGCCACAAAACTCTCATCAGAAGATTCTGAACGGCCGTGAAAACCCGAGAACTTTTCTATAAAAAATAGTCAAAGTTTTTTAATTAAAGTATTTTGGTGGCGGGCGCGAGCTACGACGGTACCCTAGTCCATCTCTGATCATATTGTGCGATTTCCCCACCACGCAGTTCATCGTTCCCACGTGCTCTGACCCTCCTGCGTGGAGCCTCGTCGGGAAGCTGCGAACTTGGAACTTGGCCGGGTTCGAACCCTGGATGAACCGGCGCAGCGCTGCATTTAATTACAGAAAAATTATGCAATGACGCACTCCTCCGAGCAGTGCTTACTGTGTTATTGAAAATGGTTAAATCCGAGTCAATTTTTTTAAGGCTGGACATGCATATTTCGGCGTTTTTTTTAACGATAATGATTTACGAATTTTTTTACGAAAATTTATTATTCATTTGTATCAGAATGTATATGACTGCAATTTTTTTAGGGCAAAATTTTTGATAGTAGGGTAAGGTTTTAGTGCGCGGTTTTAAGAGATATGATTATAGCGCGAAAAAAAACTCGATATTCTAATCAAAACACTTTTAATATTTATTTGTATTCTTAGTCTTCTTACTTAACTTAAAAAATGTAACAAAAATAGCAATATTTAGGATTTATAACCATAATTAACTGGGACAGTGGTATCCCAAGAGTGCGCGTTAAATCGCTCGCTAAAGCCGCTATTGTACGATATTATATGATATATTTCTATGACTTTTCTTCATGTTAATACTAATGCCGATACTTGTTTTCTCTTCTCTTTTATATGATTTTCTTTTTTCTCTTTTATTTTATATAATATTTTAATGTATGTACCTACTTTTATATGGAATGTGTGGGATTGCACGGTCCTCCCCACATTCTGGAATAAAGTTATATTTATTTATTTATAAAAAGTAATAAAGTAAAGATTATTTACAATAATAAAGAAAATATAAGCCACGGCCAAAAAAATCGTTTTTGGTGTCCTAGGCGGCGCAAACTTTAAATGAATAATTATATGTACTCATAATATGTTTATTTATACGTGTATAGTATACATCATTATCTAAAATCCGTACGTAGATAATTAAAAAATATTCGATATTGTTAAATTAATAATGTTTTAAATTTGCAAGAAATTTTGACGTTTTTTGTTGATATTAAAACGCTTCTTATTTATATAAAGAGATGATTTTAAACAGTACATAGTATATTCTATTTATTCCCGTATTTGAGGCTTTACTCACTAAATAAAAGTTAGTTCTTTTAATAAAAACACCTTATTATTTAAAAATAAAAATTCCAAAGTACGAAATGTGCCTATAAATGACGCCGCTGCCAACGGCATTCTGTTTTATAATTACGTCTATCCTTAAGGGATTTCACCAGCTTGGGGCCAGGCGCGTGCGGTGAGAACACGACTTTTACGTAAACATATATTCTGGAAAAACCATTGAAATAAAATACTTATGTGACGGAAGACCTCCCAAAAGTTGGAAGGACAGCTGGGAATCCACCTCACAGGGGGCGCTGTCCTCTGGAGAACAGACCACATAGGTCTGTTAAAAGGAAGAAGAAGAAGAAGAAGAAGAATATATGAGTCGTTGAATATCAAAACCTACCAAATCACCTTTTTTTTAAAAATTTGAATGTCAATATATTCTCTTAGCTCATTCCTACATTTACATATTAATTGACTATCATGACAAGTATCAATTTAAAGTTATTTTATTTCATTTTATTTATTTGTTTGGAAATGTTAACAGATATAAGAAAATGATATGTATGAGAGTGTAAATAGATAGTAATGAACTTATTAACTTATATCTTAACATAATTCACATAAAAATAATTTTGAAGTAATACATAATAATAAAATAAGTAAATTAAAATAAGAGACATAAGTAGTAACAGTAGTGAATAAAACATAATAAATTAAATGACAATATTAAATAAACGTATTAAAGTAATTTATTTACATCTTGCATCGCAGAATTCAATCAATATTTAATTATTAATCAAGTATTAATTCTACGTCGCGATGCAGAATTATGTTCACTTGTGATCTTAGGTGGTATAGAGACACATGACAGATGTCAATGTCGGTGAACAAATTTTTGTAGGCTCGGCACATTCCCACTATGGGTGAGCGTAATCCGGAGTTGGTACGAACAATAGGAATGTGAAAGAGGCATTGTGTTCTAGTAGCCTTGCTGGGACGTGAATGTTATAAATGATAAAAGGGGTGGAAAATTAAAGCTAAGCGTTAAGTATTTTTTAAATATTTTTTCAACTTTTTCAATATGTATATTATAGTGGGGATTCCAAATTCTAGATGTATATTCAAGGTGCGGTCGGATAAGAGTTTGGTATGGGTGAAGTTTTTGGATTTTTGAAATTTCTGGTGAAATTTATTGCTTGTTAAAAATAAGTTTGAGTTTCAAAATATACCTTTGCTCAAATTCACTAGAGTAAAATATGAAAATATATATTTTTAAAATACTTTACATTATTTAATAACTAAAAACTTTATTTCATTACATTCCTGATAATGCAGCAAATATATTTATATTCTTGGAGTTCGTAGTGAACCTAAATCCAAATGCTTACATTTCAAAAACAACCTACATCCATTGCCATGGTTTCAAAATGTACCTACTTAAGTCCGTTTTAAATGTTGAAATTACTCACGAAATGTACAAAATTCATTTACTAACGTTATATAATACTTTTATATGTATGTTCTGAGAACACAATTAGTTAGTTAACGAAGTTTGAGTGCGTTCAAGCTTCGGTATCAAGACGTTGTTCCATTTAAAAAAAATGCAGCTGAGCGCACTCAAACTTCGACAATAACGTGAAATACAAAAATCTGTACGAGAAGCCCGTTTTGCCATTTCGATTACACAGCTAAAATCGTAATTTAATAAACAGTTTTAATTTTCAACTGCAACTAACTCTCTAACTAACTATCACGCTGTTTCTCCGCAGGGGTAGGCAGAGAGGATATAATTCCATATTCTTCTATCTTGGCACACCGCTTTTGCTTCGGCTACATTCATACACCTTCTCATACAAGTTCTACGGTTATTGAAGCTTTTAACGGGGCCATCCTCAAATACTTGTAGTGTCTGATCGTGCCAGGTCTTTCGCGGATGCCCTCTACACGCTCTTGTTGCCTTCAACACTCGCCTCATATATTTTCTTAACCATCCTTTCCTCGCTTCCATATGACAAAACCATCTCTGCTCTCCTTTCTTTATTATATCTACCACACTACAGCCAGTATTACACTAACTTCTTATTTGTTCATTCCTCACTCTATCGATCAAAGATTTTCCCCACAAGCGTATTACTGACCGCATTCAGTCTACATTAATTCCTTCTTTGCCAATTCCAGGTTTCACTTCCATACATCAGGGTTGGCACTAGAACGCCATTATATACGGCTAGTCTTGCTTCCTTTGACAGATTTTCAATCCAATAACTGATAATTGTCAGCTTCTGAAATGAGCGTGTTTATGATTGGTACTCGATTCAAGATGGTCCAAAACTCATTATCATTTATGTTACTGAAACACTTATTTCAAGTGAATACATTTTTGATAGTTACGCAACAACCATAAATAATATATGAAATATACACATTGTACGTTCTTTGTCGGCTAGCTTCTGATGTGCATGGATGCGCGTGCATTTCGTTGCATACTAAAATTTCACTTTAACAACTAACCAATAACAACTCATCCGACATTTCAATCCCTTACATATTCGATTTATGGGACAGTTATAATACATCTGTCTTGATACGGTGGTATATTGCGAATCTAAAGATAATCAACGTGTATATATAAATATTATATAAAGATAGTTTGTTTTTTAAATTTTTTATCAATTAATGTACAAACTCAAAAATATTCTGAATGAAAAAAGACTGGTAATAAAAAGGAATTTAATAAAAAAATTTGAAATAATAAATATTTCTGGCGTATCCTAGTGTAATGTAAGTAATTCGGAAAGAATTTCATTACACAAAAAGTATATCGCTTTCTAAATTCCGTAAAAAATCAATTGAGGAAGTCTCATCGAGCGACATTACCTAACGATATCAAAAATAATTAACGATATCAAAAATAATTATCAACATCTGTGGGGATTTAGGGGGAATGAAAATGGCTGTCACAGGCCGGTATAAAAGGTTGTTACAACACATATATGATGTATGACATGCAATTCAAAATATATATATACAACTTCCAAAAATTAGTAAGATATGGTATATTCTATCATGGTGGAAATGGCGAACGTTACATATGTGTAAAGTGATCACTTAAGCCTAACAAAGATCGGTCGTAAGTCCGATATACACCGTAAATGACATCTATACCTACTTTTCCATAATATTTTTTTTAATTTGAGTTTGATATTAGATTAATATGCTTCTCTTGAGTTTTATTTATTTATTTATTAATCAACGCCCTAGTGAGCATTTACAGTACAAGAAATTTACAAGGATTTCTATATTTATAACATAAAACACGTAAATAATTTAAAAATAAATATAATTAATAAAAATAAAACTAGTTTTCACCACTTTTGTATTGAGAAATATCAACATGTTTCAGAGCCCATGGCCCTTTCGTTAGGATACAATTGTATATTTGTGTCCTGACCAATGATAATATTCAAATAATAATAATATAAATAGAAATATCATTCAAAATATATAGTTGAAATAAAACATATTTAAGAGAAATGAACAATGATTAGTACAAAAGCAAACAGTAATTATTAGAAACCTTTAACAAATTAGTAATAGAGTAAAATAAAGATAACGAAACCAATATACCTAGATAAATAAAATAAAAAGATTAAATGAACCAAAAAAAATAAAAACATATTTAAAAGAAATGAATAATATTAATTAGGATACTTTAAAATATATAAATATAGATATATTATATTTTATGTGGAACGAAAAAAAAATTAGTCCATTCAACTGTAATTAGTTATACTGGCATATTCTAAGCCTGAATAATTATTATACTTATTATTATAATAACTATAATATAAAATTACTATAATAATTGACCTATCGAGATACGATGCATCAGTAACCTCTCAGAGCAAATCAAAAAATTTAAAATTTTCCTAAAATCAAACTTAAATTTACAAATCATTTAAACCTATAGCCTTTTTCAAAATAACTCCAATACTTTCATTATCAATTTACGTTTTTTACTGTATTAATAAAAAACTTGTATATACTATGTACCTATATATTATAATAAGGAATCAGAACTGTGGCTCCCTCATCAGACTCAAGAGCTTTTCTTTACTGATGAGGTCTACATGACTACCAAGTATTAAAAAAAAAGTTTAATCTGATATGTATATATAAGAACTGTATTTGCATCATAAATTAAATAAATAAAAAATTTAATTCGGGTATGCACCTACAACGAAAAATGTCGATACGCACGAAAAAAAGTACGAATTTCTAGAATTATAGATGGAGATTTATCTCAACTACTTACAGAGTATCTGTTCGTATCGTCGATTTAATAACGCATCAGGACTGGACTCCCCCTGGCCTGGAAGTGGCGTTCAGCCGCACAGCGAGGAGGAAGTAATTATTGGAGGCTGCAGCCCAGTCTCGCTGGAGCGGGCTTCCCGGTTCCTGGTTCCTGGTTCTTGGCCGAGAGACCAGATAGCCGACTCGCCCAGTATTTATGGCTTTTGCAGGATTATGGCATTATCGCCGTGCTGCATTATAAACCACGGACCGGACTCGGTTACTGTTCCATTCCAGATAATATATTTAACAATTCGGGTGTTTATAAACTTTTATGAATTTGCAAATCATTTATTAGAAAATGATCACGGTTTTGATAAAGATTTAGGTCTTTCTATTTTACACATAAATAATTTTGGTCTGAAATTGAATGATTTAGAATCATTAGCAATTGGCAAAGCATGTAAAAGTAAATAAAATATTATTAATAATCAATTAAATTTAACTACTAGTCCAATTCTAAAAATCTTTACAAAAATTTTGTAAAATAATTTAGAAAACCAAAACAATAGACATATTTTGACATATAAAGAACACCCTGATGATGGAAAGGTTGCGAATATATAAGTAGATTAAAACAAATACTAAATTAAAAAAAAAATACCATTATATTCATTTATAGAAAATCAAATGATTACCATAATCATAACTAATTTCCGCAAATGAATAAAAATGTGTACAATTTATTTAAGGATCACTCAGATGGTTTGGCCATGTGGAACGGATAAGCGAGTAAAGGATGGTAAAGAAAATTTATGAGGCAAGTCTTGAAGGCAGCAGAAACAGGGTGTACACGTAAGACCTGGCATAACCAGATAAAACAAATAATAGAGTGTGGCTCTGTTAGAAGCTTCAACTAACGAAGCTTCACGAGAAGATGTACGATGTGCCAGGACAGAAGGGTGTGGTATTCTATCCTCTTTGCCTACCCATCTGGGAAATGGTGTGATAGTAAGTTAACTAATTATAGAACCTTGAATGTGAGACCTTTTAATATTATGAGATCCATAGATAATTTTGTTATTTAAAAACTGACATATAAGGTATTGAAACAACATAGATATTTTATACGAACAAAACATTCTCGATGTTTCGCTGGAGTCACATCACAGCGTCATCAAAAGAGTAGCCTGTTACTGTGAGAATTAAGGGCATACTAACAGTATGTATAAAGTATCCGTTGTTTCAATATATAAATATGTCAAAAAACATCATATGAACCTTGAATCCTTAACCGGCATATGTCGTATGTCGTTGATGTCAAAGTATATACTAAAATACGAGCATTGGTAAAATTAGACGAAGTAGAGACAACTCACAGGCGTAATGTGCGACAAAAGAATGCTTCTTAAGGTCAAAGGACAAATATACAAAACAGTCATTAGACCTGCTGTTTTATACGGGTAAGAATGCTGGGCGATCAGCAAATAACACCTTAATAAACTGCGTACAACAGAAATGCGCATGTTACGCTAGTCAGCGGGTGTCGCACCGCTAGACAAAATTCGAAATGAGCACATAAGAAGTAGCTTTAAAATCGCCTCAATTAAAGACAAAACCAAAGAGAAACCTCTACGATGGTATGGTCACGTCCAGAGACGCCCAGAATACCATGTGGTGAAGCTTGCCCTTAGCCTGTCAACGACAAAACGCAAACGTGGACGCCACTTGTCGAAAGAGACCTGAAGGAGGATCAACTCGACGACTCGATGGCGCAGGACCGTGCTCAATGAAGAAAGCGGACAAGGAAAGCCGACCCCTAATTAATGGGACTAACGGTCTAGGAAGAAGAAGAAGAAGAGCGTTGGTACAATTTACTAACGAACGGCAAACCATTAGTTATTTGTGGTTTCGTTTATAAGGTCAGCCCTGAGATGGTCTTGTTATGAGTATTAACAATCGACGAACTTGTGTGCGCTAAGAAAAGTGAAAAGATATATATGATGGTGAAACGGAGTGGTTCGTTTCAATTTATGTGTGCAAGTGACAGAGGCGTGGAAATAACTTAGAAGCTTTTTTACAACAATTTCTTAACAGTTAGTAAAATACAAATGTATTTACGTAGGAATATAGAAGAACACACAGAAATATAAACAGTAGAAATATCAAAGTACATACAGAAGATAGAATAAAATTAGCACAAGCACTTAGGTCTCTGGCGTAGTTACAAAACAATATTACGGTGGAATTCTTGATCTCACTTCACAGATTCGGCGGACGCTCTTGCTGGAAAAAACTCGACAGCAAGAGCGATGGCGGAGAGACTTCTCGGAGATAAGCACTCGACGAGACACGAGCTTCACGTAAGCTCGCCTTGGTACGTCCGGCAGGAGAACACTCGACTGCGGCGGCGATATCGTTTCCTGGGTTCGCCAGGAATCCGCCTTCCGAACAGTATATTCTGGCAGGGAGTGTGGGCGTACGGCTTTTATACTTTTTCGGCAGCGGTGGGGCGATGCATTAGTGAACAACCGTTTATTTGCTGTTGCTAGGCGGAGTCCCCGGCAGTAAAATTCACCGAAAATGTTTCGCTTTGGGAAGCTTGATAATTTCGCAATGCGGCCGGGTTTAATGGCTTCTGAGAAATAGACACAGGTACGGGATTTTGAATTGGAATGGTTAGTTAGTTATTAAGTATTCTCAGGGTGTTGAGTAACGCCCCGATGTCTAGCGCCGGGCCTGGCTATTTCTGCCATCACCTCCAGGGCGGATGACATGATTTATTCAAATATCCCAGCAGTAGTATCGGAGAATATAATACCTTTGATAATTCAATAGTTCGAGTAGGTACTTGTCCCGTGATGGTGTGTGATTCATGGTTCCGATAATATCGTGTAATTATATTAACGTTTGTCCACATAATTTGTAACGTTGACGTGTTATATATTACAGTGATATTAATTATCCTGAATTACTTTCCTAAGGATGTTTCAAGTCATGTACACGCCACTCATGACACATAAAACCTTTCCAAATGAAAAATAAAAAAAAGCAACCCATAAAAACCAAGTTTTTATAATATTCGCTTTCTCACTTTCAGGTTTCGTGTCTACCGTATGCTTCGGAATCTCTATACAAGTTGTATGAAAAAAACATTAAAAATTTAAAAAATCCAAAATTATACTACTTTTATTATTTATTTTAACGAAAATTTGATAGATCTTCTTGATCTATCAAATTTCGCCACGAGTCTGCTTGCAAAATTTCAGCTCGATTGGATCACGGGAAAAGGGTCGAAAATCGATCCAAAGTTTTTGCGTCAAGCAAGCAGACGCCACGAGTTAATATAAAGGAAGTAAAAAAAAGGAATTAATAAACTCAAATAAATCATTCGGTCGTATTCCGAAAATAATAATATTGGGATCTTAAGATTGTTATTCCAACACTTAATAGATGAGAATAAAATAAATAAATAAACGAGACATAGGTATACGTCCGTGTTCAGTATTCGCCGTACTCAAATAAGGAGATATGCATATTTTCACATTTCTCTATCTCAAAGTAAGTACATACCTTTGTTTGCGGTGTCCGATGTCTGCAATGCCCTTAGAAAAGGGATTGATTTCTCCGGTGCCTTCTTATCCAGGCGGTCTGGTCTGACAGAGCTTCAGACGGATTACCGAAGTAGCTATCGCAAACGTAACCTCAGAATTCTCATGTTTCGACTGAAATTACATGAAATAAGTACTAATGCTGTATTTGAAGCTTATAGAAAAACTTAGGAATGAATGAAAAGCTGATCTTAGCATAATTCACAGAATTAAAACAGGGTCGCTCAGGTGGTTTGGGCGTGTTGAGGGAATGAATGAAGAAAGAATGGTAATGAAGATATATAATGCAAGTGTTGACGGCGCCAGAAAGAGAGGGCGGCCGCGGAAGATGTGGAATGACCAGATTAACCAGATACTGGAAGATGGTCAACATTAGAACTAGAAGCCTCAACAACCGTCGAGCTTGATCCGAAGATGTATGAACGTGGATGAGGCGAGAGATGCATGTCAGGACAGAAGAGTATGGCGCTCTATCCTCTCTGCCTACCCCCACGGGGAAACGCCGTGATGGTAAGTAAGTAGAATTTTTTCAATTTCATTTTCACTTATTAATTTCTTCTGCCACAGCATCCTCGTATTTATATTTTGACGTTTGATGCATAACTGTCATGTACTCTTTTTTTCCTTTTTCTCTTCAGTAGAAACTGAAGGAAATAAACATCTACGTCTCGTTCATTTTTACTCGCTTTCTTTTAACTCGTAGCGTCTGCGGTTTGTTGTCTGCCGGAAATTTTTTGGATCGATTTTTAACACTTTTCCCGCGATCCAATCGAGCTGAAACTTTGCAGGCAGTCTCGCGGCGACGATAAAAATGATGTAACAAATTTTCGTTTAAAAAAATGTAATAATTATGTATAATTTTATATCATTCGAAATTTTAATGGTTTTTTCAAATTGGAGACAATACAAATGAGTAATGACCCCGACGCGTGCAGTAAGCACGAAACCTGATTCAATGAAAAAGGTAGTGTAATAAAAACTTGTTTTTAATGGGTCAGTTTTTTATTTTTATTCGCGTCTGTTAAGTGGCGGAGTAATAATCTTAAGATCCCAATATTCTGCCAAAATTGTTCATTGAACTTTTGTTTCTACTCAATAGAGGCTACCTGAAAAAAATAATAGTACAAAAAATACGAACTTCATCAAATTCTATTGAAACTCTATTGAAACTGTGAAAACATATTAGTGATTAATAATGTTTATTTAACTCTTAAAGCGGAATGATTACCGAGTCATAAATCCCAGTGACGTTTAATTTATTGACTCATCTTAGAGTTTAGTGTCTATTGATTAATGGGTATAATAGTCACTCATGGAAAATGTTTGGTTCTTTGATTAAAATTTATGTCGTTAGGAAATATATAATAATAAACGAGAAAGGCACCGACATGATATAAAGGATGTCGTAAGGGTTTTATTGAAGGGCAAGTTAATAGCATCATGTTTAGAGTTAAATAAACGCAATTTTTGTAAAATTCTTTGCCACAGAATTTAAAGTTAATAGCATCATGTTTAGAGTTAAATAAACACAATTTGAGTAAAATTATTCGCCCAGAATATAAAACGCTTATATATGTATATAATTTATAAGAATGTAGTTTGTTTTCACCATTAATTTCATGTATTGAATCATGTAAAAAGTGTTATCCACAAACCTTTTCAGGTTTCCTTGTCTTGTTAACCTGTGAACAGATCGATGGGTTCATTCGCTGCGCCAATGGAAGCAAAGGACGAGAGGCAAAATTTATCGTATTGTAACGAGACACTAAAAACAATTTACGCACTGTCCGAATTCCTTATAATATGTCATAATACTATCGAAGGATCGAGGACGGCCTGTAACAATCTAGGGTGATCTACAAGTTTCGGGAAACGTCTAGAAACGCCTGGTACAACTGAGAAGCGACGAGGACCTTCTCCTAAATACTAGGATAATCTAGAAAATACAATCAGCATTTAGATATAAATACTGAACGGAGCAGCGGCGCGAGTTGAGTGGTCGTGTTTGACAGTTCGTTACAGTGCGAAGGCGTCCACGAGTGCCACCCAGAGTGACCAGTCGTGAGGGAATCGAAGCGATAAATAAAGAGAATATTCGAGCGAAGTAACTTATTGGCGAAATAACGAGCGAAATGTGATGGAATGTTCTACTGAATGTTAAATACGTGTTACCCAGCGATAATAAAGTGTTAATTTACGAGTGATATACTGAAAAATAATAGCGTTAAGCTTAATTCGTTTCAAGTAACTTTCTATATTGAAAAGTTAAATAACTATTAATTAATAAATCGCTAATTTACAGTGTTTTTATTCATTCGTCCATAGCAACGATACGCGGCAGTACACAAGAGTAATATTAGATATAGGTGAGGTTACACACTGAAAAAAAGTAATGCGAATCTGTGTGACAGAATGACTTTTCTGATTACTGATTTCATTGAATCAGAATTGCAAAATACTGGGCAGGTGACGTTCGTGGAAACGACATCTTAGAATTAATTATAAGTGCTTCCGTATTTTACCTCTAAACACAATAAGTCATAAATCTTTTGCTTTTATCATCACCATGCACCATTCTCCGAAGGCCTCCGATAACCTCACGTCTGCACACAAGTGGCGGAGTGTGGAGGAAGACCAGCTCTTGGGATTTATCGACATGTTGCAGTCGGGCCCGATGGTGGGAAAAGATAAATAAAGAGGAAGTGTTATGATGCGGCAGATTGATATCGAAAAAAAATTATGGATTGTATTGCAGATGTTTGTATTCTGTTTACAATAACAATGTTTTACGCATACAATACGCATCTTTCTTCTTTCTTTCGTCATCTGTCTAATACTAGAAAATAGTATGTCCCAAAACAGACTGCCCAGATGTATATCTATTTGACTGCCATCTATATGTAGATAATGTTAAACTGATTTCATTTATACTCTTCCACACTGGAACACAAATTAAAAACCGTGCTCATTTTTCTACTCTGAATTTATCAATAAGCATTATTTTCTTTAAGGCGGTCGTCTGGCAATACGAGCGATATTCACATTTTTTTCTCATAGCCTCTCTTACATTTTGTTTTACACTTTTGTATGGAAAGGTATCAAATAAAAATGTATTCATTAGGATTCATATATTGTTAATATATACGTTTTATATGATACGTTTTTTTCAATAATATCAGGGACTACCCACTATTGAATATTTTTCCACTTAAGACTCCATCCCCTTCGGATGTCATTCCATAACTAACACCTCCGACCTCCCCTCCCCTCTCCGAACCCGTCACCATAACACACTTGCACAGTTTATTTTATTTTGCACACAAACAATCCTGGAGAAGAGAGCGTTGTTCCCGAAACATGTAGATTTTTTATCTAATTAAGTAGTGAAAACAATGTGATTTGTGTTTTATTTTAACATCTGTAATATATTGGTTCAGTTGGATTTCTAACAAACGACGTTTTTAAAAATACTGTTTTTAAGAAAATATTTATTTTAACTCTTTTTACATAGTTGACAACTTTTTATTGAAGAATTTCATTATTTCAAACATAAAACTAAAATAATCAAATTTTATTAAATATTCCTATTTTAAATATTTTATCAATACCCAATGTATTTAAGACAGAATGCCTCGATTGCCTTAATAACACAATCCACAAAAAATATTATTTTCGTAATTTTCATTTTTCTCAAAATAACTGTTTTTATTCACCAATATTAATGTTATTGGGCATTTTGAGCGAATGAATGAGGAAAGAATGGTAAGAAAGATATATAATGCAAGTGTTGACGGAGCCAGAAAGAGAGGGCGACCACGGAAGACGTGGCACGACCAGATTAACCAGACACTGGAAGATGGTCCTGTTAGAAGCCTAAACAACCGTCGAGCTTGCATGAGAAGATGTATGAATGTAGATGAAGCGAAAGTTGTACGTAAATATGTAGCGCACTTCGCACCCCGAGTGACAAGCTATCACCTTCCAAAATATGGGTTTTTAGGTTTTTGTTTTCCTAATTCCAAAAATTCTTAAAGCATGAGGGCCACATCTACGATTAGGCAAGAATAGGCAGCAAAATATTGGACAAAGAAAAAAGTGATCTGCCCAATTCAATGAGACATATTTCCAATAGAAAAAGAAAAGGTTTTATTTTATTTATTTTATTTTATTTTATTTTATTTTATTTTATTTTAATTTTTTATTTTATTTTATTTTATTTTATTTTGGGAAACATACAGTACAATGTAATAATTTTTTTATATAATATCAAAAAACATTAATTTAGCATGACTAGTGAAGTTTCCTCGAAGCCGGTAAGAAAAACTAAGTCAAAAAATGATAAAGAATATGTGATAAATAATAAATATTTCAAAGATTCAAATTATGATACTGCATAAAATGGAAAGAGTGGGAAGAGAGAAGGAATGGGATTTAATTAATGAAGTATTAAATTTATTTCAATAATCATAAATGAGAATACTGAGTTTCATTTTAAATAAAAGCAAATTGTCAATAAAAATGGCTTGGTTATTTGTAGAATTTAACAGATTGTATTTTGAAGTGTAAAGACTTTGCTAAAATAAAGGCAAGAAAGATTCCATTGCAATATTTTGAGTTTGTCCAAATTTTTCAAGAGCACAATACTGGAGTTTATCCCCAGGGGGACATCATTTATCAAGATATACTATAGATGTCTCGTAAAGACGAAGCTATATTTTTTATGGGAAAGTAGGTATGGAAGTCTTTTTTTGGGTGTTCATTGGGCCTATGATCCATCACACGGCTGGCACAAGTGATCGATCCACACAATGTAACGTTCACCATTTCCACCCATGTCATGTCATGATCACACTCTTGGAAGTTGCATATATGTTTAAGTTACACAACCCGTTTCGTGTGTGAGTTGCACTTTTACTAGCGCCACCTGCAGTCTAAAGCTTTTTCATTCCCATAATCCAATACAGATGTCACTATTGATAATGAGGTATCTATATTTTGATTGGAGTTTTTTTAAAGCAATATCCTTAATGTTCGCATGTTTTATTGTTTAATTTTATATACATTTTTTTTTATAAATAATGCATTTATTCTTATAGCCTGAATGATAGGGGGAGATAATGAGATTAGTAAAAGAGAGGGGTCGGTATTTTTACTCCCTTTCTTTTAACTCGTAGCGTCCGTTTGTCTGCCGAAAAAACTTTTGATCGATTTTTAACCCTTTTCCCGTGATCCAATCGAACTGAAACTGTGCAGGCAGACTCATGACGACGATAAAAATGATATAACAAATTTTACTTTAATTTTTTAAATAATTGTAGTATAATTTTGTATTTTTCGAAATTTTAATGGTCTTTTCAAATTGGAATTAATACAAATGAGCAATGACTCTGACGCATGCAGTAGGCACGAAACCTGATTCGATGAGAAAGGGAGTATTATAAAAACCTGGTTTTTATGGGTTAGTTTTTTTATTTCTCGTTTAAGGTGGCTAAACACATAGAAATGGCAAGCGTTAAAAGTGATACTATTCGTATTAATATGACAAAACATCATTACTTACTTAATTACGATAACGCTGTTTTCCAGCGGGGGTAAGCAAAGAGGATAGAAGGCCACAGCCTTCGTTCCTGACAAACAACTCACGCCTCATCCACATTCATACGTATTTCAACGGTTTACATCTTCATGATTCGCTAATAAAAGTCTCAAAATGTTGGGATTTGTTTTAAGAACTGCACAAAACTTTACAGACCTGCGCACTTAAGTCCTCTACACTTCTCTTGTCAGATCTCAGGTTGAATATAACTCGATCATTTGGTCGCCTCACTATGTTAATCATTCAACGGCAGTTGAACGAATCCAAAAATAAATTCTTAAGATTTATTAATTACAAATTAAATATACGCTTGAAAGATATCAATTATGAATATCTCCTTAGTTATTTACAACTATTAAACTTGTCTGCGAGACGTACTGTGACA
The DNA here is from genome assembly GCA_016648135.1 of Agrypnia vestita. NCBI lineage: Eukaryota > Metazoa > Arthropoda > Insecta > Trichoptera > Phryganeidae > Agrypnia > Agrypnia vestita. Next base: position 58,643 of record JADDOH010007364.1, on the reverse strand, counting down.
GACCTAATATTTCTGTATAGGATCATAAATAGCATGATTGATTGCCCCCAGATTGTTAGTCTGTTATATGCCCCATCGAGGTCATCAAGACACAGTGCATTATTCTATTATAGTGGAAATGTCAGAACTAATGCATTAGCAAACTCTGTAATTCCCAGATTACACTTGTTAGGGAATGAACATGCAGAGGCGGCTGACATTTTTGCTGATAATATAACTGTGTATAGGACAAAGCTGATACAATTCTTTACATCTCAACGAAATGGAAATGGATAATAAATTTTTCTGTATTATTATTTTACCTTTTAACTATTATTATTTGTACCTTTTATTTATTTATGTATTATTATTTTATCTATCTTATGTTGTTACTCCCTTTGTATTAACTCGTGGCGTCTGCTTGCTTGCTTGCCGGCTTGTCGTCAAAAAAAACGTTGGATCGATTTTTGACCCTTTTCCCGTGATCCAATCGAGCTGAAACTTGGCAAGTAGACTCGTGGCGACGATCAAGAAGATCTATCAAATTTTCCTTAAAAAAATTTAATAATTATAGTATAATTTCGGATTTTTTGAAATTTTATTGGTTTTTTCAAATTGGAATCATTTGAAAAGTTTGATTAGCAACGGCGGCCCGATAACGTCGCGGAATATTTTCGAAATTTGAATTACTTTGTCGGTATACATAATAGGTACTTCACTACGAATGTCGAAAATCTAAATAGACTGACAAATGTTTTTAGAATTTAATCTTCAAAGCATGAAGTGTCTTATCAAAGCTCAAAACATCTGACATTTTAGAAATATATTAAATTACTGTAAGTTTAGTGTTATGTTATATGTTTTAATTCGTCTTTAATTGTTGTTGTATTTTACAAAGAAAGGGAGTATAATAAAAACTTGGTTTTTATGGGTTACTTTTTTTTCAAATTTATATTCTGTATATTTGTAAAAGCCCATAAGGGCGTTAAATAAATAAATAAATTACCTAAATTAAACAGTACCGCACGACTATGATCCCTTAGATTTCTTCAGCAAATAAATGCGCACACCGAATCGTGCTTGAATCTTTGCCCCTTTTACTTTTCTTTTTATTTTTTTATTTTTTCATTTGACATCGGAATTTTTTCTTTTGACCTCGAACTTGAAGGCGACCGGGGCCTGGTTTGTGCGCGTCTCGAACCATTAATATTTTAATGGCCAATGAAAAACTGTGTCATTGTGAAGAATGTCTCTAGAGATTTATTACCCTTTTTGCGGAGTCGCCGGGAAAACACCCATAACGTACCAGTATACGAGCGACCAATTACAATTTGAAATGTCTGTGCACTTTGATAAAAAAGAATTGGTGGCAAATATGTTGCAATAATGTGTTTTTCTTTTTTATTTAAGGTTTTTTTGTTTATTTTGTAGAACTCCATATTTATTATTAGCGAAATTTAAAATAAATTAAATTTTAATAAATATCTTTATTAAGTTCTGCGGGTTAACTTTTTTAAGTGTTACGGCTGTTTCTTACTTTAAGGGGTAACTTAAAATTGTATAAATAAGTCGTTTGTACATGGTATATCCACTGTTTGATAATGGCCTTACAAGCCGAAACAGCTGTAACACATAAAAATAGTTAACCCGCAGAATTTAATAATAATATTTATTAAAATTTAATTTATTTTAAATTTCAGTAATAATAATATTCATTAAATTTAATTCATTTTAAATTTCATTGATAATAATTATTAAAATTTAATTTATTTTAAATTTCGCTAAAAATAAAAAAAAATAAAAAATGTATTTTTATTATTTTATTAAGTATTATTGAATAGATGTTGGATATCATCACATCATCTTAACTATGCGACCCGGAAAAGCTCCACAGTATATTTTCCAAACCACTGCTTTAAATTCTTCAGAGATGACGTACTTTAAGGATTCTAATTTTCGGCAATTTGCTGCATTATGAGAAGTAAGTGTTTTATCGATCGATTTGGCGTTAATATTAGATATTATTCGTGACGATCATTAAAATGAATTAAAACTGGCAGTTAAATACTTCTTCTTCTTAAAATTAGGCAATCCGCCCTCAAAGAGCGACTTGTAAAAACAAGTTATATAAAACGTTGCTGAGAAAGGGTATGATTAATTATATATTTATGGCATTTACTAACAAGAATTTTGATATTATCGAAGATGAGGTGAGTTCATAGCAAGAAGATGGCAAATATTGGTTAGGAGATGAAATTTAGCTTCGATCAGCTCACTGTAAAGAGTATTAGAGTTCAATGGGCGGGCAAAAAACATGTGATCAAGAGTCTCCTCCTCCGAACCACACTCGCATATCGGACTGTCCACTATGTTCAGTCTGAACAAATGAGCAGCTACTAGACAATGGCCAATTCTCATTCTAGAGACTATGGAGATAGTTCTTTTGGAAAGCTTTTTATTACTAAACCAGGTTTTGCTAGGTATATTTGTCTGTATACTTTTTAAACGCTTTCCCTTGTGATCACTTGTATCATTCCAAGAGTTTAATGCTTCATCTTAATTAATGTTTATCCCGCTGTGGACAAAATTAACTAATTGTGTTCTCAGAACGTGCATATAAAAGTATTAAAATATTGTTAATAGGTATATCTTAATCCCAAGACGCTAGCCGAGCTAATAATTTTAATATCCTCCCCGCACAAGAAGTGTTAACATTAAATAAATCAGATACCAGCGCTTCAGAAGAAAGCCGAGCGAAAAAACGAGCGCGTCCGTCGCTACACAAGTGTCGCGACACTAGTGTCCCGCGGGCGAGTGTAAGCGCGCGGCGCGCCTGTGTGTGCGGGTACCTTTACGCTACACGACACGGCCTATCAGAGTAGCATCCGCGCCTCCCGAGCGAGGTGTCGTTCACCTTTTAGCCTAGTAAACTTGCGCGGGTTCGTTCACCTAGTGCGCCGGCGCGGGGCGTCGACCCGCGACTAGGAGCGCCCTAGCGGCCGCGGGGCGAACTGCGCGCGGTGTTGCTAGGCGGGAAAAATCCGACGCGGCGGACGCGGCCCGTTTCGGTATTTTCGCGGCCGGCCTGTCAAATCTTAAATTAGCGTCATTTAAAATGGTTCAACCGGGTCGTGTGCGATTGATCGACGTAATATTAATGTTGTTTGATCGATTCAAAGCGAAATTATAACATTTTATCGTGTAAAACAGCGGATAAACGCGAATCATATTGTCATGTATCTGTCAAAATGTTCATACTAAATGGGATGTTGTAAAATAAATTTCTTGATGAATTAAAAGTGTTGTTATGACATTTCATTGTGTACAACCACAGATAAACATATATCACGTAATCATGCTGTTTCGTATTGACAAATATTTATATAATTGAAAGAATACCTCGCACGTCAAACTGGACGTTGAAAAATGATTAATTCTTGATTCAAAGTGAATTTATGACATTTTATTGTTTACAACAGCGGATAAACGCGAATATTGTCGAATCATATTGTCATGTATCTGTCAAAATGTATATAAACGGTCATACTAAACGGGATGTTGTAAAATAAATTTCTTGATGAATTAAAAGTGTAGTTATGACATTTCATTGTGTACAACCACAGATAAACATATATCACGTAATCATGCTGTTTCGTATTGACAAATATTTATATAATTGAAAGAATACCTCGCGCGTTAAACAGGACGTTGTAAAATGATTAATTCTTGATCGATTCAAAGTGAATTTATGACATTTCATTGTGTACAACGGCAGATAAACACGTATAATTTTATCATACTGTTATATAGGTACCTGACAAGACATTTTTTTAACGACAAATACAGAAATGAAAACATATCTATCTTGCATGTTTAAAGAATATTCTAAAGTGAATGATGGTAGATTAATTCAATATGATATTGTGACATTATTTTTGTATTCATATGCAAAGAGAATGATAAAAATCACGTTGTCGTGAATCTAGAGAGTTCGAATTCCAATTACGTGATATTTAACATACTTAAATCGCGTGCACTTCAACGGAATGTTGTAAATTTGATAATATTTGATTAATTCAATGTCAAATTGTGATATTTTTTCCTATTAATAAATAATGCGAATGACAAAAAATATTGAATCATGTCGACAAGGTTAATTTTTATTGACCGTGGTATAAAATTGTTCCATTGAGAGATTTCCGCCCGTGTTTGCTTTATTAATTCAAGGTGAAATTCTTTTGTTTTTGTATTTATTAGCAAATAGTTAAATCATATTGTCGGGCATTGGGCACAAGTTAATTTTTTAAAAGGCAACTTTTAATGGAATGTTGTAATGTAAAATTGATTGATGATATTAAATTGACATATTTTTATGTATGGTAACACAAAGAGACTGATACAGATAATTAAATTATATTGTCGTGTGTATGGTAAGGCTTATTTTTAATGACAATCTCGTAGTTATTTAATTAAGAGAATACCTCGGTGTCACGACGATTGCGCGCAAGACAGCTGCGCACAGATAATAACGAGCAATATGGAAGTAAATGAGGACATTATTTAATTTTAAAACGTTTCACAAAGCTGTGAAGTGAATAATAACTAAATGTAACGCTTTGTGAATATAACAGACATAAAAAATTATAATTTTGTGTTTTTATTATACGAATCTATCATTCTAGCACATGCTTTATACGAGGGTATATGCTTATGTATACAGATGGTGTCTCATAGCTGGTAGCAAAAAATTTACAGGTAGATTTCTACCTTGATAATGAGTCGAGAATGTCCAAGCAACCATGACCAATAATCAATAATCAACAGCCATGGAGATATGCAATATCAATGTTCGCATTTTATTCAACGTTTCTCACATTTTTCGCCAAAGTTGAACTATCATTATAATAATTTATATCGATTATGAAAAATTATTTCATGATAAAAACCCCCCAAAAATTGAAATATATATTTTTACAAGGTTTTTATCATTTTATTTTAGTTGTATTGAAGCGAATGAATTTTTCAAAATCGGTATAAGTTAGTGCAATGATAGTTCAATTTTTGCAAAAAATGTGTCAGAAATATCAAAAAAAAAATGCAAACTTTGATATTGCATATCTCCAAAACTATTAATATTGTTAGGTCATGGTTGCTTGAACATTTTCGACTCATTATCGAGACAGGAATCAACCTTTAATGTTTTTGCTACTAGCTATGAGACACCCTGTATAGACACGGAACAAATAACTTCTATTGTCTTGATGAAATTCGATGTTTTGAACAAAGTTTTTTATCTAATGTGTTCCATTGTTGAACATAAATTTTTTGTGGATTGTTTTACAAAATTTTCAGCATTATTATTAAACTATAGAGAAGGTAAGGTTAGGTTGCCATAAAAATAATATTATAAGTAAAAAGTCTTCAACTATGTAAAAGTGATTGAAAAAAACACATAATTTTTTTTAAATAGTGTTTTTTTTTTTAAAATGTAAATGAATAAACTGATAGAATCAAACATAATAATTTCGTTGTCTGTCTGTCTGTTTGTCCATCTGTCGGTCTGTAAATTCGTAACTTGCTGTAATTAAAACATTAGATAATTAGAGTGTGACACACAGTCAGCGCGCGGCTCATGTCGCGCGGTCACGCAAGGATCTTTATTAATTAAAAGTATTTCCCGTGATTTTTACGGGTGTACGGCTAGTTCCAATTATGGTAATTTCGTTTTCTCCCTGCCCGTCCGTCTGTCAGTCGTGGCTTCGTGTAACGTCCGTAACTTCTTTATTGTATAAATTTTTATAATATGATATTTCATTTTTGACAGGTTACAGCTAGTTGACTTTGTAATATTATTGAAAAAAAGATATATATAGAAAAGGAAGCAATTTTCTTAATTTTCAAAAAATCGTAGGTTTCGTAATTTATTAATTGATTAAATAATTTAGTTTGTGTCATTTCAAAAAGATACGTATTTAAAATATATTGAACCATGTGAATAAATTTTAATATAATACTACATAGCTGTAACTCGTCATGGAGCAAAGACGCCATCAAATGAGGAAACATTTGTTGGCGTCTTTGCTAAGCCCTAGTATATATTTATAATATATTTTTGTCGGTCCACATAGAGGCGACGGTAGGAACATGCATTGAGCGGCCGGTTCGGGTTTGCTGGCTCGAGGTTCAAGCCCCTCCTGTGGCCTTTGAATTTTTTTTAGCTGTTTTTTTTTCTTTGTTCTTTTAGCTAAGAGACAGACAGATAACGAAATTATTATGTTTGATCTTTCCAAACAGAACTCTGATTAAAAACGCAAGAGAAAATATTTTAAAAAACTAACCCATAAAAAACAAGTTTTTATTATACTACCATCAGGTTTCGTGCCTACTGCACGCTTCGGGCTCATTACTCAATTTGTATTGATTCCAATTTAAAAAACCATGAAAATTTGGAAAAATCCAAAATATTTTAATAAAAAAATATATAAATTTGTAATTATATCGTTTACCCGTGTGCAAACACAAACGTGCATACTTACGTATATTAATATATTTAAAAATATTTTTGATGGTCACCGGCAAAGTAAAATAATTATTTTACTTTGAATAAGTTTGTTAGTTACTGCCAAAACTATTGTTAATAGAGGAAAGTAACCAAATATGGAATACCATTTTGTTTTTGTGACATGAAAAAGATTATAAATCAAAAACTTTATTCGCAATTATAACCAGTAATTTCTCAATTGGGGACTTGACTTATATTAAATGAATGTATTATGAATATCTTTATGTGTCTCTTTAATTAAATAAAATATAATTAGTGTCACGTGTTAAAGTGGGAGGGGGCAATAAATAGGGAAGAAGAAAAAATTACGTGATATATTGTCACCGGGTCGTTGTTGGGGAGGCAAATGAAACATAAAATTAATTAAAGTTTTATTAAATACACAAAGTCACTTGACGAAAATTTAATTCACTCTAAATGCTTCTAGAATATTCCACACTCTAATTAGTGAATTAGTGAAATTCATTCTAGAATCTTCGCTGTACTTTTTATGACTCCTGAGTAACTTGTCTCTCATATACTGATGCACGTTACTTAAATCGCTCAGGTTCGCACTAGAAAACCTCTCGCTTGTCGGTAGGTACTTTCTTAATTCACTATCGCTAGAATCACACATGCGAAGAAGATTAAGATCTAGAAGTTGCCTTGACGGGCAATCGGCTGGAGTTGGCCGGCAGCCTCAATGGACGGACCTGGCGAGTTCTGCGACCAATAGGTCATTTCAGGAAGATGTCAGGAATGTCGCAGATCAGAACAGATGGCGACGGATAGTTTTGGTCATCGTTATCAGAAACTACGACTGGTATGTCAATAGCGTAATGAGAAGAAGATTTTCACAGAGATCCCAATTATAATAATTTCGTCGTCTGTCCGTCCACCCGTCTCTCTTTGAAAAAAAAATTGATAAAATTTCTTAAAATTAAAAATTTTAATTGCGAAATTTCTTTTTTCGAAAATTTTATAATGGATTTTTTTTTTCGGAAATTTTTTTATCACAATTTTTTACGCCATTTTTTTTACGATTTTTTTTATTGTTAGGAATTTTTTTGTTGATAAAATAAACTAATATTCACTCCTTAGGAACCGACTTGTAAAAGTACCGTAGTTTTTGACGGGTTACAGCTAGTTATAAATAATTTTATTGCTCTCATATACTGGAGTCTACTTTTGAAATACAGCGATATAAAAATTATTACTTTATTCGCGAGGATATTATGGAATATTTGTTAACGTTGAAATACTGGATTAGTTAAGTCATTTCATATCTTTTAATGGACTTTTAATGTTTATCCATTCAATTAATTATAGAATTTATGCAAATTCTGCTATTATGCTGAATTTAAACGTTTATGTTACAGACCCCATGTGGGTTGGCACAGGTTTGATGTTGAAATTGTTTTTTTTTTTGTGAAAACGTTTGTTGCTAATAAAGGATTGAAACACGTATAGATAACACATTCATTGTAAAACAATATCTTCTTCAATACGAGCAAAATGACTTTGTTGCTACATTATTAATGTAATTAATAAGAATATTCTGTGTTTTATTTTCAATAAATTAGTCGTGAAAACAAAGAATAGTATTATTAATTATGGTAAAATAATATGTTTATAATATATTTTAATATAAAGTATAATGTAAAATATACAGAGTATCCGATGAGTGTCCGGTGACCGGTATCGGAAACTCATACAGCAAAAAATATGATCAATTTCATAGACAAAACTCCCCCTATATGTCATTTTTCTCCAGCCGTAATGAAATAGATTTGGTGTGTCAATTTACTAATATCTACCCATGTAGAAGCCCTATAAATATCAAAGATATCTCATTTTGAAGATAAAACAATATGGTCAGTATTAGGTAAACTATTTTACGAAAATTAAAAAAAGAGACATCAAAAAAAATCGTAAAAAAATACGAAAAAAAACATGTTTTTTTTGACGTATAGGGGGTGTTTTGCCAATGAAATTGATCATATTTTATGCTATTAAAAGTCCCGACACCGTTCAACGGACACGCTGTATATGGTGGAAAATAACTTCTTCTCAAAATATAATTGTCACAAATTAACAAGTTTTCACGACCATTCAGAATCTTCTAGAATTATATTAATTCATAACTAGAATTTCTTCGAATTTAATCTAAAATAAATATGTAGTTCTTAAAATGACTTCTAGTCTTACTTCTTGATATTTTTATGCTATATTTTTTTTGCTCTTCTTTTTCTTGTTATCTCTTCCCCTTTTTACTAAGTAGATCTATCCTTTCCTCCCCATTCCTTTTACCTTTAGCTCTTTGACTCTCATGGTTTGTTCTGAACTTAATCCTCTCATTTTTTTCGTACAACTTAAGATTGTTGCTATATGTTAATACGTAATATGTTAACTCTGTGGAAACTTATAAGATGGTCTCTATATTATTTAATATTCATATGTAATGTGATATTATTTGTAGTATTAGTTTTCCGTAAATAAATAAATATCAAAGTTTTCTGATTTCTATTATTTAATTACCCCCATTTTCCACATTTCCATTTTCCGCGCCTGAGCTTATAAGAGCCTCATCAGCACAAGACAGTATTACAAGCGATAGTTGAATACGGGAGCGAAGTGGTGTGATGTGGTATGGTAATACTTAAATTATTATTTGTTTATACAATTTGCATAGTTTTCAAATCAGGTTTGGAACTGACCACGCGTTGATCTTTACGTATGAAAATATTATGCGGGATTCCTGAAACCATTGAATATAAATCGCCTTCATTTAAACAGGAAATGCGCAGAAATGCTATTTCTGTCCAATCGTACGTGTCATTGCCAGGGGCGTACCCTCCATAACACCAAAGAAGTCGTGCATAATTATAATTTCTGCAAAATAAATATAAATTGCGCGTTTTTAGATTCCTGAAATAGACAGAGGATTTCCCATTCCCTTCATAATGCGAAGCTTAGTGTCTAGACAAGTATTTCTCAAACAATGGGACGCGATCCACTGGTGGGTCGCAGTCGCTGCTTGGCAGACATTTTCTAAATGTTAAACGAACTCAATTTATACATGCAAGGATCAGACGGGTCCGACATTTTTGCAGTTCACGATAAAATTTGAGCATTCATGAAAAAACTTATGTTGTGGAAGAAATGTGTCGAGGAAGGTAAGTATGATTGTTGTGAGACTTTTGAAACCAGATATAAATGTAGTGTCTGCAATTTCCACTCATTTAACAGAGTTGAAAAATAACTTTAACGCCAACTTCGAAGAAGACGTGAAAAAGTTCGACAGGATGAACTAAATGTAATCCATTTTAAGACAACATTCCAATTGAAATGTCCACAAAAGCAAGTGAAGAACTCCTGAAAGTCTTAATCCCCTTCACTACCTCATACTTATGTGAAGTGGAATTTTCTGTCATGGTTTCTATTAAGACTAAGTACAGAAATAAATTGGACCATTTCACTGCGATTAAAAGTGACTAAAATTGAAGTCGTCGCTAATGCTGTTATGACAAAAAAAGGCAACAAATGCTTCTTTCCCATTAAAATATCACGTACTAATATTTTTCGTAATTAAAGATTTCCATTAAATTTGGACGTTTTTCTTTTACTCTTAATTAAACAGTGCTTCGTATAGTTACAATATGTATTGAGAAAATGTGAGGCTGGAGATGGGTCTCTAAAACAGATTTTTTTTTGGTGGGTCGCGGTCCTATTAACTTTGGGAACCACTGATCTAGATCGATCTGTGTGCAGGCTTACTTTAATATGTTGTCACGGGATTGTGGCCGTGGGTGGTTAATAAAACACTTAAAATTAAAGTTTTATTAATTTCACAAAGTCTCTGGACTGGAAGGTATTTAATGAGAGCACTGTTCTTAAATTCACTATTACTTCTGAATAACTTGTCTCTCACATATTGATGCATGTTGCTCAAATCGCTCAGGCTCGCTTTAGAAAACTTCTCGCTTGCAGGTAGGTACTTTCTTGATTTACTGTCACTGGAACACACACGCGCTGGCCACTTTGTACGGGTTCTTTGTCGCTTTGCCTGTGATGGATTTCTACGTCGCGCTTGTTACAATAAACAACTCACATCTGCACAGCGCGGCGCCCTTGCTTTTATAGACATGTTCATGCGCTTTCTCGATATTTCCAGAATCTGGTGAACGATCGAAAGATTTCGATAGCGCGTAATTCTTTCTGATTCAAACTTTTTCTGACAATATGGTCTCTAAATATGGATCTTAAATGGAGATAGTGTGACCAAGAAGATGAAGATCAAAATAAGTTATCTTAGAGGTGTAACATTATTGGACCGAATGAAAAGTACCTAGACAAAGGAGGAAATCGGCACAGAGCCCCTACTTCTACATGAAGAAATTTCTCAATTAAGGTGACTTGGACACAGCTTGAGAATGCCAATAAGGCACTAAAGAAATACAATAATTGACCAGAGAATTTAAGAATAAGAAAAATCTAACTTCAAAAAAGTTAACATCTCAATACAGAATTAAATAGAATTATTATGTGATATAGTAAAATAATAAAATAGAAGCGATATATATGTGCTTGGATAATATAAGCCAGTGGTTCAAAGAAGAAAGTATAAATAATTTTATTTTTTGCAATACATTAACCTTAACCTTAACTTAACTTAACTTAATTTAAAGGGAGAAGTTGCTTTTTTCATCAAAGTAATACAATTGGTTACATGAATATTTAACAAAATAATAACTAAAAATAAATAAAATAAAATAAAATAAACATATATTATAGATGTCTCATAGGGACGAAATTATTTTGTTTTATGGGTAAGTAGGTACGGAAGTCTTTGGGTGTTCATAGAGCTTACGACCTATCGTACGGCTGGCTTAAGTTATCACTTTACACAATGTAACGTTCACCATTTCTACCTTTGATAGAATACCACATCTATCAAATTTTTGGAAGTTGTATATATTTCAGTTTTACAACTCGTTTCAAACAAACAACCTAAAGACTGCCATACCTACTTTCCCATAAAACAAAATAATTTCGTCTCTGTGAGACATCTATAATATATATTGATTAATGATATCCCCTTGGAATGAAATCCAAAAAATAAAGTGAAACCATCACAGAGTATAAAATTGTACAGAGTTGAACTTATTAGATTCGGTTTTATCGAAAGTTTGTCCCTTTCGCGATTATTGAAGACACATTTGGACTGCTGTCAACGTATTTATTCTTAGTACCCCTAGTAAAAAAAACATATTTCTTACAGTAGATGTTGTATTTTTTATTTTAAATTACGTCCAAAGTGAGTCTCTTTAAGTAATAAAAGAATTTTCGTAATAAAACCTGACTTAATTACGATAAATTATAGAAGTCTCATATAGACAAAGCTATGAATATGAGAAACGCGTGTGGAAGTCTTAGTTTTATATTTTCATAATTGTTTCAAAATTTACAAGGTTGTAGAATTTTTTATAGCAAGTCAAACATGGTGGAACATGCGTTAGTTTATGTCTATATAATTTGGTGGTCTGTGGATACCACACATTCCTGTTTAGGAATCCCCTATGACTTGTTTGAGAACATTGTTAAGTAAAATGATAGTAAGTAATAAACAAGTATATACAAGCCTGTAAAACTACCTGTACGCCACTGGTTAACGCCACGAAATTTTGAGCCTAGTGAGTTTCGATAAAAGTGACGTCAAATATATTTTTTTTAATTCGTTTGATACTTCAATTGACTGTAAATTAAAGATTAAAATGTTTTTAAAACATTTCACGAATTTTGAAATGAGCTTGTTTAATGTAATATCTACGATCTTTACATTTTTTTTTGGATTGTATTTCATTTATTTTTGAAGAAGTTAAAATTGAAAATTCCAATACATTTTTTGTAAACTCCCTTCCCAACTTATATAATTCCTTTTACCAAAATATTCCTATCTAATATTAGGTCCTTACATATGAAATTGGCGTTTTGCCGTACTGGCAAATTTCATCTCAAATATCTTCTCTTTGGTTAGGAATTCCAAATCCAAATTTATACAGTTATTTACTCATGTATTTTTGTTTTGAAAATTATAATTCATTTGTTTTTTCCTCAATTGTTTTTTTCTTTGCGTCACTCAGTTTACAAAATGAAAAACTTGAAATATCGCGTTATTTACGAGTACGAGTTCCACCGTGGCACCAGTGCTGCAGAAACGGCTCGAAGGATTAATGATGTGTATGGCGACGGTGCCGCAAAAGAAAACACAGTGCGTTTTTGGTTCCAACGTTTTCGTTCTGGAAATTTCGACCTGCAGAACAAGCCCCGTGGACGGCCGGAGACCAAAGTTGATAATGAAGAATTGAAGGCTATTGTGGAAGCGGATCCATCGCAAACCACATCCGAGTTAGCTGCAGGCTGCGGTGTTAGTGATAAAACTGTTAGTGATAATCGGAAGCGCTCATCGCAATGGATGAACCCTGCCAAACCAGCCGAACCATGCCCCAAGCGAAAATTGACTCCAAAAAAGTTACTTGTGAGCGTTTGGTGGACTAGTGCTGGTGTCGTTCACTACAGCTTTCTTAAATCTGGCCAGACGATTACGGCAGATGTCTATTGTCAGCAACTGCAAACTATGATGGAAAAGCTAGCTGCTAAACAACCGAGGCTGGTTAATCGCTCTAGGCCACTGCTGCTTCATGATAACGCTAGACCACACACTGCACAACAGACGGCTACCAAATTAGAGGAGCTTCAATTGGAATGTCTAAGACATCCACCGTACTCTCCGGACCTTGCCCCAACAGATTACCAATTTTTTCGAAATTTGGATAACTTCTTGCAAAGGAAAAAATTCAACTCCGATGGGGCAGTCCAAACCGCCTTCAAAGATTTTATTGATTCCCGTCCGAATGGTTTTTTTAGTAAAGGGATCGATGAACTACCTATGAGATGGAAAAAGTGCATAGATAGCAATGGTACATACTTTGATTAAATAAATATATTATAATAAAAAAAAATCGGCTTTATGTTCCTCCCATACTAAACGCCAATTTCATATGTAAGGACCTAATAAAATCCATAAATAATTCTTAATTGTCAAAATATTCAGAGGGGAAGTATCTCAAGTCGTATTTATAATTTTTTTGAATAAATATACCTAATTGACGCACCTAAATAAATTGTATTAGTTCTTAGGCAGTCTTCTGGCAAAGTGGGCCAAATTGATCATTATTTCTCAATTCTTCTTTTGCGGTTTTTCATCACATTTTTGTACGGAACGATATCATATTAAAGTTTCTTCATCAGGTTTCATCTATTTTAAATACGTATATATTCTTAAAGTGACAAAAACTAAATTATGTTATCAATTAAAATAACAATAAAACAATTTTCTTAATTTAAAAAAAAATATTTGTCAATTTAATTACAATTTTTGTATTAAAAAATTCGGTTATTAAAAAATATTTTAATTTTGTGTGTTTTTTCAACCCTTTATACATAGTTGACAACTTTTTTAAGCAAATAAATTAAAAGAATAGATGTTATCTTTTTTTCAAAATTTCTGATTTCAGCTATTTAATAAAGGCACTGCGTTTTGTATTATATTCTGTTGCGTCTTGATTAAATCGCTGAAATCAGGAATATTCACCGAGATTTTGATTGATTTTTATTTTCACTTTAATATAGTTAATAATATGCATTCTTTTTAATATTGAAGTAAAAAAAGTTGTCAACTTTGTAAAAAGTGATGAAAAAATTGCAAAAAAAATATATTTTACCGTTATTTTCGGAATATTTATATTATTTATAATTAAGTTGAAAATTTTTAAATTTGCAAAAAATGTTTACGTTTATGATGATTTTTAACAATATATTGTATTTACTCTCACAATTTGGGTCGTCAACAATTTTTAAAAGTATTTTTTTTATTAAAAACATGTTAATTACTATGTTAAAATTCAAAAATATGAAATGTCAAAGAATGACGAATTTTTGAAATAAATCTGATTTCAGTTAGTGATATTTTATTTATTTTACACTAGTTTCATAGTTCCTCCTTTGTAAGAGATATCTCAGAGGTATCAAGAGACTCAGAATAAATTTTAAAATCGTCAGCGTATAATAAATATGTAGTCTTTAATATAAGAAAGAACAAAGGATCAAGATGAGAACCCTGAGGGACTCCAGAAGTAATAGAAACTGGAGATGAATCGTCTTTCTCAGAAATATCTAATTTAAAACCAAATTTATTAATTTATCAATTAGAAAGAAATACATAGAAATCAAATCAATGAAAAAATATTTTGGCTGCTACCGGGATTCGAACCCAGATCACTATATCGTCAATATATCGACCTTATCTGTAAGTCTCATTTATTAATTGATTTCCATATATTATCGATTTTTAGTTGATTTTTTAATTGATTTATTTAATTGATTTACATATATTATCCATTTTTAGAGCAATCCACTTTTTCTGGTACGCTAGACATAAATTAATTTATGTAACTACCGCTGGGGGACACCAGAATTAACCATTTTAATTCATTTTTAATTTTTAGACACATTTGATACCACACAAATATTATATTCAAGAACATATTCTTTACTTTCTTTTGGATTTAAACAGTTTCTTCTTCTACTGCATCTCCTGTATTCTCATCGGGTCGGGGTCCTAGCACTCTTCCACTTCTCTCTGTCCTAGCCGCGTCGGTCACTTGGATTCTCGACTGATGTATTTTCAACCGCTGCTATTTAACAAAATTTGTATAATTCAATGGAAATGATGACACATGCCATCAATAATGATTAGTGGCACAACTTGCAGTTGCACAGTCAAGAACATGGCACTTTCTGTAAACAAGGGTTGACGGGAATCAACGTGGTTTATACCCAGTTAATTATGCGTAATGGCACCTTGTGAGCTTCAAAACCGGATCTATAAAATACTATGATGCCTTCGCCTGCCATACAAGTCCACGAGGATACTTGCACTCCATAATATAATAAATACCATTTAAAATAGGTGTAATTTTTAAATTAAGTATGCCTATTAAAAATGTATAATTATTCCTAGTAACACAACCTTGGGGAGAGTCTTATTAATTCAATTTTGAATAAAAAATATTCTAGACACTGGTTTTAATATTAACAGGTAAAGAGATACGCGGCATCAAAGTTTGCAGATTTGTCTAAATATTTCTGATTTATGTTTTATAAAACGTTAGACAATCGTGAAAGTAGTTTATATTGATTATTTAAAATTTACTTGCTTTGGCACATAATAAAATGATTTTACAAAGTTTTATCTTGCAAAAATCAAATTTTTGCATTTTTTAAATCGATATAAGCTACTTTCAATATACTCCAATGTTGAACTGGAGGTACGTAAGAAATATTGAAAAAAAATGCAATTTTGATGTCGCTTGTACACAGAGGATAAAATGTAGTAAGCCTCGGGCCACTACCTACCTCGCTAGATATATAGAAATACCTGTTCTGAGGTAGGTAGCCTTTTTTATCACTTTACCACCTTCGATCGATATCTAATATTTATTTTGAAAGAAAGTACATACAGTAAAAATCAAGAGTAAAAAATGTTAAAAAATATAAAAGTATCGTAACTAAAAATATAGAAAAAAAGGGAAAAAATGAAGATGATAGTTACATATTTCTTATCAAAACAGCGTCTTTCATATGGATCTACAAAGCAGTGTTAAGTTGAAAAAAAAGTAAAATAAAAATACGAATGCAAAGAAGAAACAAGAAAGGGTGTTATTTAGTAAAAAGGTAAGTAAAATAAAATCACAAAAAAATAACAAGCAGGACTAAAGTATCTATAAAATATGATAGAATAAATAATTGGAGTGTAGAAGATCTCTTAGTTTATGCTACTAGCTACGAGGTAGACACTCTGTATAATTTGATTTTAATATTAAATTAAAGCTACTCAATTCATTAAATACACAAAAACTCAAAGGACTCAATATTTAAAGTATTGGTTATAATAAAAAATTAAACGGTTTCAGACAATGAATAATAAGTCTTCATTAAAATAATATACGATGACGTAACAGGATTCAAAAAACCATGTCAACTGGAAAGTAAATGAAAATAACAATGTCATCGTATTCATCTAATAAAAAATTTCCTCAGCCGTGCACCACAGATACGGTGAAGAGGTTTTGTGTGGTCATCTCGCCGCGCCACTTACATTCACTCGAGTGTCAGCGGCGTAGCGAGAATGACGACTTACGCATTAAAATAATGGAAGTGTGGAAAAGTGTTCATTTGCACATACAAAACTGTGGACCAAGAACATTCATCATCATCATCACTCTTGGCATTACAACCCTTGGTGGGTCTTGGCCTCCTCAATAATCTTCCTCCACTCATCTCGGTCTAGTGCCAGCTCTCTCCAGTTCCGAAGCTCCAAGGCAGAGATGTCTTTGAGGACGTTGTCACTCCATCTTAATTTTGGCCTTCCTAAGCTCCTTCGCCCTATCGGCCTAAAGTTCAGAGGGGACTTTGGTGCTTGATGCTCGGACGTTCTCTCCACATGACCCAGCCACCGAAGTCGTCCCAGTTTTATAAATTAGGACCAAGAACATTAGTTATGTTCGTACGAAGGTATATTTTATTTATTTTTATTTTTAATTTTTTAATTTAAAGACTACCGACAGGTCAGAATGACCCTAATGGATAGTCATTTAGGACAAGGTGATTAGTACAGTTACAATTTACGATAATACATTTAAATAAAACATTAATACATTAAACAATATAAGTATAGTACAATAAGTGATTACAAGATGAACGAAGTTCACATTCTCCGCACGACATAATAGGCATGTAGGCTCCCAGGTCAACTAAGTCAGAAAGTGTGTACCCGCGCTTTGTGTCTATAAAATTTTTGTTTAGGTTGATTTCCGAAGAATCCGTCTTACACGCTCAAACTATTTTCGGTCAGGAGCGATATAATTTCTCTCTTAAACTGAGGTTGTGTCATGTGAAATATGTCGATGTTGGGGTTACATGACGTGACCTCGTTGTACTGGTTTAGCATTCTAGGTAGAGGAGAGAAATAACCTATGTTGGTGTTGTAGACCTTTGTGTGGAATAGTGTTTGGGATCTCAGAGACCGGGCAGGTATATTAATATCTATTTGCGAGAGTATTGAGGGCGAGTCTAGTTTGTTGTTTACTATTTTGTGGAGTGTCATAAGGTCTGTGATTTTTCGTCTTTTTTTTAATGAGATTATATGGAATTTATATATATATATATATGTATAGTTTGAATGGAAATAATTGGCCACCCTCGTGGCTGTGGCGTACGTGCCACTGGGTCCTGGTTCTTATACCGCCGAGACAGGTTCCAGATTTTGTTAATTAAATTTATGACGTAACCCGTTCCTCGCCTACTAAGCGTGGCTGTGGAGTGGTAGACACAAATTACATATATTTTTTTACACTCTTTACATTTGAGAGTCGAATCACTTGTTGTACCAAATGATTATTGATGTTGAACATTTAACATCTAGCGGTGAATACTTGTGAGAATTCGGTTTAGAACAAAAGAACATAATTAAAGTTTTTAAAAAAAAGAAGAATTTTGTGTACCCACTGTTATGGACATTTTTGAAAAAATATCATTACTAAAAATCTTTAAAGACAAACATGTTTATGGATTCTGTACCTTCCAGATCTACGAGATCATTTATAGGAATTCAAATCTACCACACTACAGCCAGCATTGCTGAGATGGTTTGGTCATGTGGAGCGTATGAACGAGGAAAGGATGGTTAAGAAAATATATGAGGCGAGTGTTGAAGGCAGCAGGAGTAGAGGGCGCCCGCGAATGACCTGGCACGATCAGATACTACAAGTATTTGAAAATTGCCCTGTTAAAAGCCTCAACAACCGTATAACTTGTATGAGAAGATGTATGAATGTAGCCGAAGCAAAATTGGTGTGCCAAGATAGAAGAATGTGGCGTTCTATCCACTCTGCGTACCCCTGCGGGGAAAACGCAGGGGTTGGACCCTGTGGCGCCAACGTTTTTTGTATTTTTTTCGCACGTTGGGTTACATTATCGAAGTTTTCATACGAATGCCTAACTTTTTTGAAAATATTCTATAGCCTATGTTCATTAGGAATAATGTAGGATTTTTCAAATCGGTCCAGTGGTTTCGGAGCCTATTCAATTCAAACAAACAATCAAATCTTTCCTCTTTATAATATTAGTATAGATGATATGCATATAATAAATAATAAAAAATTGATAAAAAAACTAAAACAAAATACAAAAAGATTAGCATACATAATGATTTGGCAATGAAAGTCTTTATATTGCTAAAATAAGCTTAGAAGGATCCCAATACAAAGTATTGGGATACTTCTGTTGAAATCAAATGTCGCATTGACCAAGCTCATACAGCCTTTGTCCGCGTGAAAAAGGTGTCTGCAGTCATGGTATCAACCTTGGATTAAGAATGCGAATGGTCAGATGTTACATGTTCTAGATATTATTTATTACAATGGAAGTATGGACGCTTACCGAATAAGTAATAATGCGACTTGAAGCAGTAGAGATGTGGATCTACAGATAAATACTCCTTGAGGTGAAATTTTTACGAAAATGGCGCTATATAATTTATCCATCTTTATTATTTTTATAAACCCTTGAAATAAGCAGCATGGATGCAGTTACGAACAAAGATGTACGGGATGTTCTTAGGTTTTCACGGCCATTCAGAATTTTCTGGGGATATTATGCCGCGTTTTTGCGATATTCCTGGCTGACGTGTCGGATCCCATTACAGGGTCCATCATCTGCTGCTGATGTGTTGATGTTGTGGTTAAGTATTGGCTAGCAATACCGTATCAATACAATGTCTGTGTTTATGTGTTACATGGCAATATCGTGTCGGAGTCATGTATTGTCATGAGTTTCTTGTGGTGTCGCGGAATCTGCGACGAGGATGGTTTTGAAGCGCCGGATACCATGATTTTTTTTATTTTGAGACCATCATCTCTATTAATATTTATCGGGTGCTTGTAGCTTGGTGCTATAATATAATTAATAGAGATGATGGTCTCAAAATAAAAAAAAGGGTACTTGTAGCACCAAGCTACAAGCACCCTTGATACAAGTGATGAGTGCCAACGTCCGTTGAACGGATAGATCGCAAGAAGATGAACATCTAAGCTCGCACCTCCCTACCAAAATTTAATACTAGAATAGGTAAAAACACGCCGTATTCGTAGCCATGATACCTACACGATTTATCAAGTACTTATAAACTCATACATGGCATTGTTTTTGCAACCCCTATGTGCACATTACCACGGCGAATACCTCGAAGAAGATGGATTGATAGTTTTGAGACAGACCCAAGAAAACTTGGTGAATACGACGGGAGGGCTCGTTATCATAAAGGATGACAGGAGCAAAAATTACTATTGGAGAAGGGAGAGATCCTCACATATTTAACATCAACCGGTTCCGATATCTCCGCATCTTTATCAGGACGAACGAAAAACGTTGTCAGCATATATGGTAATACAATAAATTGTTTTGCGTCCATCATGAGAAAGATATTATTTGTATTTAACCACTACATTACGCTTGTTTCTGCTTAATATTCGCGAACATACTATCGGCAGTAGCGTTATCCCTCTCCTATCCTTCCTATCTTCCGTATCTTAGTTCAAACCTCGTAGCTCGACGAGTGAGACTGTTTTTATCCTAACCTAACCTAACATTACCAAAAATTATCGACCGTCACTTCCGGAAGCAGTTTCGTCACCGTCATCGTTGAAGCATCGTCAACTTCCAAGTATCATCAGATGTGTGTGAAGAGTGTGGACAATAGCGTTGCCAATTCGTCGATTTTGATCTCATCTTGAGGAAGAAGAAGATTGCAGCAGGCAAGTCGAGATTCCTTTGCCTCCTTACCATATACAGTCCACGCAATACGTCGTATTTACCCTTCATTCCCTTCCCGATTTCCGTCAAATCCATCCCCATCTCCTGCCTGATCCCGGCGGGTCGCGTTCGGGAACAAATGAAGACCACTTGGCAAGAAGTTGTTAACTAAAATTTTTGTCAAATATGAGTTAATAAACCGTCTAAACTAAATATTGTACGCTCTTTCCATTGAAAATAAATTCAGATCTTAAAAATAATTAGAACATGTTCAAATCATAGGGATGAACATGTTAACTACACTTTTTCATAAAAATCAAATCAGTTACTAATGGGAAGAATATGTTATCTTCAATAATAACGTGTTTATGCCATCGTTTTGAAATAAACACGCCTTTTAATTTGATTGGAATATTTATGGTTGATATAAATTTTACTCTGGCAGTTCTGTAATGTATTTGTTTTTATTTGAAGACTATTATAAAATGTTTTTATATATTATTTTTTAATAATTTTAAATGGTACATAAAATGTTTTGTATTATTAATTAACATGCCGGGTATTTTGTAATTTTGGATAATGGATGGTAAAAATGGAGAGCATTTGAAGGGTTGTTTGATGTTCGTGTTTTACCAATTTTAAAAAGGTTTTATTTTATTAAAAATGAGTTCCAGAGGCGAAAAAATGGTTGTTAACAACATTTTTTTAGGGAAAATTAATATATTTTTATTTTTTGTGCATAAATGCTTTTTTTTACGTTGTAAATACTTTTTTGATATTTTTGTGACGTAAATCAATAAAAATTAATCTTGAATTAGCAATAAAACATATCTTTCAAAGGCGAAAGGCAAATGTCTAATTATCTCAAAATGACTTGAATGTTAGTTAACAACTTATTGTCTTCAAATGTATTTTATAAAAAGTTTTTATTTTATATTAGCTCACCTCACCATAATTTAGTACTAGCGAAAGCTTGAAATGAGTGTATGCAACGTATAGCGAACTATACGTTGCATACGAGTATACTCATTGCAAGCTTTGGTTTGTAGAGAATACATGACATATGCAAGTGTTATAAAATAATAATAAAGTTCATCGTGGTCGTGTAACTTTGCCCTATTCCTAATTTGAATTATACTTTACTCACACAGTCGCAGTCGTGATCGGCTCATTAGCGACGGCATCAATGAACTCACATTCTTATCGCCCACGCCGCCGTGGTTATGAGAAGTGTCCACTTGGAATGTGCGCTTGGAAACCGGTCCCAGCCATGACCAGGCATCCCCGAATGTGACCGTGAATTATTGCAATTGTAAGGAAATTAGTTAATAAGTAATAACTCATTTAGTCACCACTACAAAAATGCGTCCAGTTAAGTCTGTTACTTTTAACTTATGCCTCATGAAACATGGACATTATACAGTAATAATTTATCAGAGTTTTTCATCATTTGAATATAACTTTTCTTCTCTTGTTTTTCCTATCTGTTTCTTTGAGAAGTTGGACCCACCACATACCTAGGGCCGTTCTAAGAGAAAAATCTTCCATATCGGTCTCTTTTGCCATCCAGGTTGTCATTGTTTTAGTGCTGAGGCGGTTTTCTTGCTACGCCGCAGTCTAGGTTTATGTTACAGTTTGTGTCCTAGGTATTCTCTTCTTTCAGTCACCTTAAGGATCAAACCATTGAAGGTAGCTACAAGAATACTTCTCGGATCCTGACAATAACTTAGGACCAACAGAGCTGTTCGGGTTATACAGCATGATTATTTCTTCAGAAAACCCTTCACAGATCTTTAGGACAACGCGTAGCCCTCTTGTAGAGAGTGCCATCAGTTAATTGATATTGTTTAGACCCTGTCCTCCTGTGTGGCAGCCTACCCTTGCGTAGTTAAGCCTTTGAGTAAGTTCGTCCATGTAATGGTAAAACAATATTGAAGACATGCAACCTTCCTATCATCAGGTGGACAGGATCGGAAAGACTTTCTTTCCACCTTACTAAGTTTTCCTGTTGTCTCTGCTACGAGTCGAGGATACGTTTGACCTCCGAAGGTACGCCTCTTTCCCCGAGTATAGCCCAAATTAAAGGGTGACAACCCTGTTTAAGGTCTTGCTCAAGTCGAGGAAAAATGCGTTTGATGTTGTGTTTTTATTTCTGTAGTATTCCAGTACGTCTACATGAAATAATTTTTTAATCAGATTTCAAATATTTAATAGAATATGAAGAATTTTTTCCATCTATTATTTTTTCCGCCTGTTTCTAAGAGCAGTAATGTATTTAATTAAAGTATTTAATCATGTGTAATAGTAAAGCCAAAAATCTACGCTTTTTTCTTACCTTTTACTATTATTACTGATTAAACCAGCACTAAGGAGTAGCAACAAGAGTTTTTTTCTTCTCAGTAATAAATTACCTGGGTTTTCACATCCCTAGAAGAGGAGATATCACCGAACGGGTTTCGTATGTCATAGACCGGCTAAAATTCACCCTAGCCTAATAGCAATGACCAACGTATGTCCAACCAATGACCAACCAATGAAGTAAGATCATCTTGCAACCCCTCTACTCGGCTGGTTTCCCAAAATCCACCAGCGGGAGATCCACACTCTGATAAACCCTCTGAAGAGCTCGAGGTTTCTTTCATAGTGCAGGTATAACTACACGTATGCCGTAATTTAATATCTTGTTAATTTGTATCAGAACCTATAATTTTTATTTTTACAGTATTGTTTATATCTCCACCATATAAAAATATATTCGGTAACATGTATTTCTACTATTTGTCACAAAATGTTTTTACATTGTACTTTAATGTCACATTAGGACTATTCATCGTGGTAATTAAAGGTTTGTGGATTTTATTGTAGTGGTAACTTATTTTAATACCAATCTGATCCCAGAAATGGCATCACTTGCAATTGCAGCTACTTATTGGAAGACTACTTCTGGTCTCCAAATACCTTAATATTCTAGTTAATACTTAGAGATGGCGCTACGCGCGTTCGCTATTCTATTACAGATATATGATTACCAATAACATTTAGATGACATGTCCAATAACATTGCACAAACCAAAGCCAATCATGTTTTGACTAGTGATGGGACGATTTGTTCAGTCGACTGAATTATTGTTCATCGTGTCGTTCATTCAAGTGAACTGTTTATTTTTAATCATTCATTTGAAGTGTTAATTTTGAATCGTTCCTTTTTCCACCACAAACATCGCTGATTGCGGTGGAAAGGGGAGTGGTTGAATTTTTTATTTTCAATCTTCTATACTTTTACAAAGTGTGAATAATAAATCGACGAAACTGAGTTACTGTATTGATTAACTGAATCATAATTAAAATAGCTTCTTTACATTCCATACAGACTGAAGGAATTGTCTACTGAACTGATGAACGGTTTTTGGTGAACAGTTCTTTTGTTCGAAACAGTGAACAGTGCAAAAATAACAGTTGTTCATGAACGACCCATCAGACATTATTGGTGTTTAGACCCTTTCAGATATTTTAAGTCTTTGATCTTAACTGACTGACAAAGTAATTCACAAGGTAATTCAAAAAGTGAGCACCTCACTGAAAGTTGTGCCAGTAGTGACAATAGGAGATTGACCTGCCGAGAGTCTGCCTAACCTAACCTAAACTAACTGAGAAACCTGAGGTTGCGCTAGAAACTAGTAAGCATTAAGAGAATTTAATACTATGAGCGCACCAGACTGGAAGAGTGGAGCTCGGATCGAGAACCTTGAACATGGAGCAAGGAAATATTATGTGCGAGTGATTATGTTCCTCGGGGGAGCCCGTAACCCCTATAGAGCATATGCTCGGGTGGCGGACAGGGGAAGGCCTACTAGATACGGAGGATAGGAGGGAAATAAAATACCTTCCGCAGACCAACAGGGTTGAATGAGGGTAGTAGTGATCGTCAATATTGAATCTTGACGAGAAAACTGGTTTCGGTACAGCTAGATATCAAACATTTACAAGCGGCGATAGTCATGGGACCGCAGCAGAGAGAGATAAATAAAACACACAAATCACAAAAGTCATTGGACACATATTTAACTGGAGAACTATTCTGTTATTCGTACGAGTCACTTGAGAATCTTCCACTTGTCTCTGGAGAATTTGATTTACGTCATTTGCATCACTCTGATCACCAACTCATAAATATGGGGAAATAATTGGCAAAATAAGCTAAGAAGACGCCGCATCTCATGGCTGCGCAACTTGAGGGACTGGTATAAGTGTAACTCGACTGAGTTGTTCGAAGATCAGTCGATTCTTGACCAGTGACAAAGGTAAGATACTTAATCACTGGTCAAGAACCGATTCAAGTTGTATAAATTATATTTACTTACATCTAGGTATTATTTAATGTGTAGAAATATTACATATAGGTACCTACTTTATTTAATATTCGAGTAATTTCAAGGAGAATTTTTTTTTTCTGCAGGCAAGTATATTTTTGACGTTTAATTTCTATGTTACGATGTATCGTTGGAGATCTGTCAAACTCGAACGCGTACAAGGCGATGTGTCTATATTATGTTTCAAAAACCAAAATGTATTTTAAAATATAGTATGTATTTTAAAATATACTGTTGTATTTTGCTAATAATTTGTGTTTATTCATTATGAATATTATTAAACGAATTAACTTTGTTTATCACTATCTAATTTTTGGTAAAACCAACCGTTTTCGGAAACAACGTTCCTTCGTCAGGTTATACTTAATACTAATTAAACTTTACAAAATTATGAACAATCATACCTCAGTGTCACGTGTCCAAATGGGGGTAAATAGTGAGGGGTGCGAAAGAAACATGTGGTAGGGTGAAAGGGAACATATTCAAGATAGGACTGTAAGTTAGATTTTTTTGGTTATTTATAATAGATTAAGTATTATTTATGGCTTTCTTAATTTCTAGAGCTTCTAAATTATTAAGACATCTACTTTTAATACCAATGTGAAGAATATTGACTCCTGTATTTTAATCACAACTATGGTTACTCTCAATAATATGATTGGAAAATTCGGAAAAATTTGAATTATTTAAGCATCTTATATGTTCTTTAATTCTAATATCAAAATTACGACTCGTTTTTCCAATATAAGTGTAACAGGAGAACTAAAATAACAAATATGTTGATTGCCCTAGGACTGGAAACTGTAAATCAAAGAATAATATATAATGTAATGGTCTAAATATTTAAAATTAAACATGGATTAGTACCCAAATACTTTAATGACAGGATGAAGATGAATAAAGATTTTCATTCCTACAATAAAAGAGGAAGCGACAACATAAGACTAGCATAGAAAAAGAAAATCACCTCACAAAATTGTATGATGTATAAAGGTATAAATATCTTCGATAGCCTGCCAAAGGAAATTCAAAACATGGAGAATATAAAGAGGTTTAAAGTGAAGTGCAAAAATTATATAATAAAAACTTTTAAATGATTAGATGGAATGCAACATGTCCGAGTGATTTTTTTTTAGCGAAATTTAAAATAAATTAAATTTTAATAAATATTATTATTAAGTTCTACGGGTTGAGTATTTTTATGTGTTACAGCTGTTTCGGCTTGTAAGGCCATTATCAAACAGTGAATATACCACGTACAAACGACTTATTTATACAATTTTAAGTTACCCCTTCCCCTTTAGAGTAATTAGATATGTGTGGTGAAGCCCTGTAGTAATGTACGTTTTTTCCCGGGTACTTATCATTAAAGGTGCCTCGGTTAACGTTATGTTTAATTATCAAAATTCCCCGTTTTCTGCAAGTGTTATTTATAAATATTATTTTAATTTATGTCCTTGATTATTGGTTTTTTAAAAATATTTAGAAGTGGAGAGAAGATCATTTTTTGTTGATTATTTAAAAGTTTAATATTTGGATCCTTTTTATATTTATTTATTTCTAGTTGCTGAAGTAAATTCATCCTAAAACCTTTTGTTTCTATATGTAAAGGTTTTGGTTCGTTATCACCTTGCGGGACGTGGTTTTCATTTAATAAATGGGCCGCAAATTTTGACTCTAAATTTTTATTTTTATAGCAGCGCATGTGTTCCGCGAATCTAGTTAAAAAAGACCTTCCCGTTTGTCCTATATATGTGGCATTGCAATCTTTATGATTACATGTTAATTTGTATATGCCACTGTTTTCTAATTTAGGTGTTTTGCTTTTAGAGTTTTTGAGGTTTGTTCCTATATTGTTATTGGTTCTAAAGGCTATTTTTAAATCACACTTTTTAATTTCATTAGCTATTTTTACTGAAGTTGGGCCGAAAAATTCTATGCATGCGTATTTATTATTATTATATTTCTGATTAGGGTATATAAGATTAATTTTATTTTTGTATTTTTTGTTTCTTATCATTTTCTCTATGTCACTTATTCTATAGCCGTTATTAGTTGCAATTTTTTTGATAATTTCTATTTCGTCTGTATATGCTTTTTTACTTAGGGGAATACTGACGAGTCTATGCACCATAGAGTGGTAAGCGGATAATTTATGCGACCATGGGTGTGCTGATTTTACATTAATTGTTGTATCAGTGAACGTTGGTTTCCTAAATATTTCGAAAGTATGTTTATTATTGTATTTACCGATTGTTAGATCCAGAAAATTTATTTTAGATTCAATTTCATTAATACTATTAATACTATTAATACTATTAATAAAAAGATTAGCTTCACGGTAGAACATGAAATTGAATCTAAAATAAATTTTCTGGATCTAACAATCGGTAAATACAATAATAAACATACTTTCGAAATATTTAGGAAACCAACGTTCACTGATACAACAATTAATGTAAAATCAGCACACCCATGGTCGCATAAATTATCCGCTTACCACTCTATGGTGCATAGACTCGTCAGTATTCCCCTAAGTAAAAAAGCATATACAGACGAAATAGAAATTATCAAAAAAATTGCAACTAATAACGGCTATAGAATAAGTGACATAGAGAAAATGATAAGAAACAAAAAATACAAAAATAAAATTAATCTCATATACCCTAATCAGAAAAATAATAATAATAAATACGCATGCATAGAATTTTTCGGCCCAACTTCAGTAAAAATAGCTAATGAAATTAAAAAGTGTGATTTAAAAATAGCCTTTAGAACCAATAACAATATAGGAACAAACCTCAAAAACTCTAAAAGCAAAACACCTAAATTAGAAAACAGTGGCATATACAAATTAACATGTAATCATAAAGATTGCAATGCCACATATATAGGACAAACGGGAAGGTCTTTTTTAACTAGATTCGCGGAACACATGCGCTGCTATAAAAATAAAAATTCAGAGTCAAAATTTGCGGCCCATTTATTAAATGAAAACCACGTCCCGCAAGGTGATAACGAACCAAAACCTTTACATATAGAAACAAAAGGTTTTAGGATGAATTTACTTGAGCATCTAGAAATAAATAAATATAAAAAGGATCCAAATATTAAACTTTTAAATAATCAACAAAAAATGATCTTCTCTCCACTTCTAAATATTTTTAAAAAACCAATAATCAAGGACATAAATTAAAATAATATTTATAAATAACACTTGCAGAAAACGGGGAATTTTGATAATTAAACATAACGTTAACCGAGGCACCTTTAATGATAAGTACCCGGGAAAAAACGTACATTACTACAGGGCTTCACCACACATATCTAATTACTCTAAAGGGGAAGGGGTAACTTAAAATTGTATAAATAAGTCGTTTGTACGTGGTATATTCACTGTTTGATAATGGCCTTACAAGCCGAAACAGCTGTAACACATAAAAATACTCAACCCGTAGAACTTAATAATAATATTTATTAAAATTTAATTTATTTTAAATTTCGCTAAAAATAAATATGGAGTTCTACAAATTAAACACAAAAACCATAAATAAATAAAAAATGTCCGAGTGAAATCATGTATTAGCCCACACAACATTATGTGTGGAACTAAATTATTAAGATAAATAAATAAAAAATAAAAAATATATTAAAATACATTTATAATTAAAAGTATCATATATGCATCCACTTCAAGAAGAAGAAATGGATATTTGCATTAATCTTTCAGCGGTTTTTCGAGATTTTCGACCTTCCTGATAGACCAGATGCCGTGCAATTTTTCAGTGCTGGGCTTCGGGAGTCGGGTCATCGAACCTCGAACCGCCGAATAGTGGCCTCGCTGAATTATTCAGGCGGCCGACTGTTGTGTGCGGACGAACGGAGCGTGTGAACGGATATATGGGACAGATCGGCCGGGAACCTGGCGCTCTTGCTCCGTGTCAATATCCATATTTCATTGCGGAGAAATTTATAAAAAATCCATGTCCCATTGTGGAAAATGATTCGTGCATGTATTCAGGTACGCGTGGCAGAAGTTATACTCACGCTTATGGACGATCAAGTTTTGAGTTGTAAAAATCTACACTAATCATTGTCGGTCATTTAATCAGATCGGACGGGAACCTGGCGCTCTCGCTCCATGTCAACATCCATATTCCATTGCGGAGAAATTTATAAAAAATCCGTGTCCCATTGTGGAAAATGATTCACGCATGTATTCAGGTACGTGCGGCAGAAGCTCTACTTACCCTAATAGACGATCTAGTTGTGAGTTGTAAAAATCTACACTGATCATTGTCGATCATTTATTCGAGTTTCATTAAAATGAATCAAAACTCATACTTACAGAAATGTAACCTCGAATATTTAAAATAATTGGGACAAACAAAAACTTTCTTAAAAAAACGTTTGACACATTCATGAACTTGCATGTATACAGAATCCGACAGCTGACGAGAATGTAATATGGCTTCGTTACTGAGACGCTGTTCCTTTTCAAAAAAGTGTGCATTTTCAAGTGTGCAAGTGGCCTAAAACGGTTCCGTATTCAAAAGTTTCGAACTATACAACTTTGACAGCCGTTTTGATAACGAATATCTGACAATTACGTCGTTTTAGCAATTAATAATTTAGTGAATATCACTTTTAATCGTTTTTGGCATGGTGACAAAAAACACTTACTTAAAAATGATCGAAACATTCGTGAACTCGCATGTAAACATGATCCGACATCTGACAAGAATTCAATATGGCGTCGTTCTTCTGGTGCGCATGGATACGCGCGCATTTCGTTGCAAACTAAAAATTCATTTTGTAACTTCATTTTCTCTCTCGCATTTTTGATGCAAATCCCGTTACAATAAATTTTTACCCCAAATGCGACAAGAATGCGACGATCAATTCTGCGCTCTTGTAATTCCTTCACAAATATTCAAACGGTCAAACTCCTTTATTGTTCTCTTGTTAGAAGTCAAATCGAATACAACTCATCTATCTGGTGTCCCTATTACAATGCTCATGTTCATACAATAGAAAGAATTCAACATAAATTTTTACGCTACATAAATTTCCGTCTCCATAACCCAATAGAAAATCTTAACTATACAAACTTATTATATTTTACCGGTTTATTGCCACTATCGGACAGGAGAGTTTTATCCGATCTGATTTTATTATATAAAATTGTAAACTCGCATTACCACAGCCCTGAAATTTTGTCCTTAATAATGTTCCATGTACCCAGTCGAACTACTCGAGTGCCGACGCCTTTTTACTGTGACAATACTAGAACAAATGCTCACTACAACTCGCTAGTACCTAGAATACACAGGTTAGGTAACAATTATACAAACATAGCTGACGTGTTTGGTTCTGGCCTGTCACAATATAGGGGCGCGATACTGAGAGCGCTTCATTCCGCCATAATGTAAATTATATACACTTTCTTTTTTTTGTTTTTCTCTCTGTTTATATTATTTTTGCAAATAACTGTTATATACCTACATATGTAAAAGCCTATTTAGGCGTAAATGAATGAATAAATAAGAAGTGTAACTTCAAAAATCCAAGGTAGGAAATTTATAATAAAACCACGTTCTAGAGTAGAACTTATCTACAAAATGACTCACCTATTTTCTGTTTTGGAAGCAATCTATTAAATTGTCAATAAATTCAGTCTTCATTGAGGCACCAAACTAGAACAATTTATCGGGGTGAATTGCTATAACAGCATTTTTTTGCTAGTGAAGAAGAAACGAAAATAATCCTAGTGTGTACTGCTAAATAAAGCTATGCGATACAGACCATCAAAATATAAAGACTGGTACCGGAAATTTCTTGGTAAACTCTATGGTTCCACGTTTGGTTCTCTACTTTTGACTTGTTTACAAAAAATACTTGAAAAATTTAAATTAGGTCAAACTAAACACACTCATAAAAAATATAACGGCTAAGTAAACAAAGTTTATTATAGAAGACGTTTCTACTTGAAGAGACTCGGTTTAGAACGACATATTCAAATTTGAAAAAATTCTCTGATTACGTGTTTTTTGCTTGTTTTGAGTGTTTAATTGTGCAAGAATAAATACTTTATCTGCATTATATGTGTTTGAGAGACTTCAATCGTGCGTAATTTCTCCGGATTCCACCATACCGTTACAGAATAATCAGAATTTAATAGAAAAATTGATGGAAATTAATCCATCCTTGACTTTTCAGTCGAATAGAAGCATCTTATCTTGTAAGTGTAATTTCACTTGTAACCTCAATCCATTCACAATAAATTCAGTCTAAATAGACTAAGCATTATTCCTAATTGCTTGTCACAGATCATCTGATACATCACGCGATACATTTCACGAACACCTGAAGATTCCATAGGTGGTGTTAGAATTCTACTCTTATAACCAAAATGGTGATCCTCCAACTACCATTAACGTATCTTTATCTGAAAAGTATTTAAAATTTAAAAAAAATATATTTAGAGTTTTAGAAGCAATATTGCCACTGTTTAATCAACGTCGCCGAACGAGCTGACTTTTATGTTATTTTCTCACCCAAGCTTCCATTATAACAAGAAATTTATCACACCACTTATCTTCATTGAATATTCTCGATTTTATTCCTATTTCGGGTGAATATGACGTTGATTGTGGAGGAAAGTCTCAACAAACATTACCTGACAGAAATGTCTTATCAGGTAATGTTCGTTGTCTTCAGACATGAGGGAAACAGCCATCAAAATGACTTTATATTGAAGCAAACAAGGTGTTAAAAGGTATTCGACAAATTATTCACCATTTAATCTGACAACATGGCGTCGTAATTGAAGTAGGTAGACTTCTGTCAACAAGTTTAGAATATGATTTGTTTCCGTTCTTCGGAACATGGATTTAGTAGTATTCATTTCCATGATTGGATCCACAATGAGGCATAGATTTACTGTCAACTTTTAAGTTTGGTTCCTCAATGAAATATGAAATATGTAATGAATTTTATTGATCAATTTTCTAAATTTATTGTTTTGGAGGTAAGTTAATAGAACTCCATAATCATATATACGAAAATAAAAACACAATTTTTTTTCAGTTCTACTTATTTGATGCGTTTCGCTACATTGCATCCCGGGATTCGACATCCCGAACGTTTTTCTGGTCTCGCAAGCCAGGAATTGAAAAAACTTAATCCCGAGATTTTCGGAATCCACAGAAAAAGCAGTTTTTAAGGAAAATAGCGGCCCGTGCGTCCCAGAATCACTAAATGTGCTGGAGCGCTGTGTGTCGGTCCGGCCGCGCTCTGTTCACTCCTATTATTAATAAATGAGAAACAAATTTTTCACTTAGCTTGATATGGTTTTGTTTGTTAGTAATCTCTGAATTGTTTTGTTTGACACTTGTTTAAATAATTATATTTTTAACCTACAAAAATATAATTTTGTTGCATAATATTATAATATTCCGCAGGTAATGAAGGGTAGGTATATATTTAAATTTTTTGTAAATTGACGTTATTTATTGTAAAGAACTTCATTTAAAAAAATAAAAAATTAAAAAGTCAACACATGATTTCAAGAGTTCAAGAAGGGTATGATTTACGTACTTTGTTGAATTATGATTATAATATAGATAGAGGGTATTTAACTTTTGTACGATTAAAACTAAAAACGTTCACACCACAAGGTATTTTATTATAATTTAACATAACATTCAGATTGATAAAAAAATATTTTTCTGAAAATAATACCTTTATCTTAAATAACTATGAATAGAACACAACGTTGTTTACTTCACACAATGACAGTTTAATTAAACAAATTAATTAATTTAATTAACGTTTTAATTAATTTGTTTAATTAAAGTGTCATTGTGTGAAGTAAACAACGTTGTGTTCTATTCATAGTTATTTACAATGAACTTCCACAAAGTAAATCACGAAAATTTCGAAATATTACCTTTATCTTGTTTAATAAGTACTGAAATTGAAATAAAATAAGTTTTATTGTACTTTAAACTGCATATTTTTAACTACATTCTTATTTCCTTATCAGATGTTGGCCTTGGCCAATCCCAGGGCGGCCCCCGGGATCCTGGGATTGGCTTTCCTTAATCCCGGGATCGAGAAACTTCCCTGGATTGAAACTGGATTACAATCCCCAGCTACACCTCAGCCGATTATTCTATATTGTAACACTGACTGCATAGTGCATAATAAAGTGCTTTTAATGATTAAATTTTCAAAATGTCTCCAAGTTTAATGAGCTCATAGAACAGCTTCCTTATTTGCTCAACAATAATGTTGGGCGGATATTAAATTGACTTGTTCTATCCAGTTGATGTTACAATCAATGATAAGTTATATTTATATCATCCATAATGTCCCCCGGCACATACATTTATCATATTACTTCATTCCACTGTATAATTTAATTGTATAATCATTGTATAATTTGATTTTGAGATTGAGTTTTCATTCTATAAGGAAGCCTTATTTCATATTTCTTCTTGTGCAGTGGTCATGTTGGTCAACCATCACGCTGTTTCCACGAAGGGCTAGGCAGAGAGGATAGAATGACATATTCCTCTATCTTGGCATACTATTTTTGCTTCGGCTACATTCATACATCTTCTCATGCATGCTCTACGGTTGTTGAGGCTTTTGACAGGTCCATCCTCCAATACTTGTAGAATCTGAGCATGCCCGGTCTTTCGCCGACGCCCTCTATTCTTGTTACCTTCAACACTCGCCCTATATGTTTTCTTAACCATCTTTTCCTCGCTCATACGTTCTACATGACCAAACCATCTCAGCACTCCTTTCTTTATTCTATCTACCACACTGCAGCCAGCATTACATTAACTTCTAATTTGTTCACTCTTCACTCTATCGACCAAAGATTTTCCACACAAGCGCCTTAGTGATCGCATTTCGCAGACCAGATTTTATATATTCATAATATTTTTAGTATGTATGTCCAAATTTTTCAAGATCACAATACTGGATAAAAACCAATATTGTCTTCTTTATTTCATTTCTAGATATTTTTTTGCAATAAAATTACTCGATCTATATTTAAATGCTCTTTTGGAGCCCAGAACTACGGCAATGACAAACATGTTCTTATCAATATTCTCTTTCCAATCTTTTACCAGTAATTTATAATCAACAATCTTCTAGAAGACGCATCGCTCGTATTACAAATCTGATATCTGATGGCTGACAGAAGTGTCGCGACGATGCGATACTTGTATCTGGAAGATCTTCTCGTTTACGCAATCAGCAATCGTGTTCGTCACCATCTCAAAAAGGGCTTCACCGGTTTCCAACAACAACAACGCTCGCGTGTAGGAAGGGGGGAGTAGCCCTGAAAAGGATACACCAGAGGCGACTCGAGGAAATGCTGAGAACAGGTAAGGCAACATACCTCCTCTAGACACGCCGGTATGTGGCGGAGAACTGCGCAGACGGCGGTGGTAGACCATTCATCGCCTGTACAAATTGTAAAGCGAAGGTTTTTTTTAAAGTCTAATACATATTTGTTGCAAGGTATGAGAACGATCCAAAATAAGTATTAACAAAACAAAGTTGGTCTTAATATGAATATAAAGAAAACAAAAATATTGAGTCCAGAAAACAAAAACAACAACAGTGAAATAGTAGATGAATATACATATCTGGGACACAAGATAAAAATGGACAAAGAAAACCAAACAGCAGAATTGCCAAGACGAATAGAAATGAGCTGGGCTGCTTTTGGCAAACTCAAACATATTTCATTTCGACGACAAAGAGATCCCAGTTAGATTTAAAAAAAAAAAAGCATTTGAATCGTGCATACTGCCATTAATGACATATGGAGTGTAGACGATGGCCCTTGCAAAGAAAAGTGTAGAAAAGCTTAAATGCACACAACGATCCATGGAGAGGTCCATGCTTGGCGTAAGCCTAAGAAGTAGAATTAGAAATGATAAAATTAGGTGCAGAACTAGAGTAGTGGATATCATGGATCGTGAGACCTTGGGAAAACAAAAGAGGCGTCGGAAGACCTAAAAAGAGATATATCCGCTATATGGGCCGACGATATAGCCGCTGTGGGGGGGAAGAAATGGCTAATAACAAGGAAGGATAGAAGGGTATGAAAGAGGCCTATATCCAGCAGTGGAGAGATGAAGGCTGAGGAAGAAGAAGAAGAAGAAGAAGAATAAAACAAGTAAAACAATCATTCTTTGATCTTTAAAAGCAGAACTAGATGTCATTGAACACATCAACCTTCTCTCGCATCTTTCCATAGTGCACGCTCTCTTCGCGCTTGTATTTGACACAATATAGCTTGATTTTTGGAATATTTAATTGTAATAACTGCTTGACTGTTTTGAGCTTACACAGTAAACAGAAGAACACAGTGAGACGTGGCGCCCTTCTGATAAGGGTGGAACCAGTCCATCTACCAGGGTCCGGAGGAAAAAAGGTGAGAACGTGCTTCCTTTCGTTGCCCATTAACCTCCCCATATACCTCTACCAAATCCATTTCCCAATAATTTCTGCAATGTACAATCCGTGTTCAATCAATAATAATTAAAGCAAAATTGAAGAATCTCATAGAGAAGAAGCTACTTATATGGGTAACATGTATTTATAGGGTGGCGTAGAGCTTGTGATCTGGATGAGCTGGCTTAAGTGATCACTTTACACTACACAATGTTCACCAATTCCACTGTAAGACCATCCACACCACGCATTATCATTTTTTTGAAAGTTGTATACATGTTTTTAATCAGTATCATTAATATATTTGAATAGACTACTAGAGTCATCTGTGGTTCTTCCCGTGAAACAGTATACATAGATTTCTCAGCTGGCAATGATATCTCCATATTTTTAAAGCGGAATATTAAGCAAAAGTTGCATTGTGTAAAGTGATTATTTAAGCCGCCAGCTCATACACGTTTTCCATATAAATAGCTTTGTCGCTGAGACTTCTATAATTTATTTTAATTAATAATTATCCATCTATGGACAATGTCTAGTAATTGTGTTTCCATAGCGTACATACAACATAGTACTGGCACATTTTAGTTTAGTTTAAATAACGCTCTTTAATGAAACAGACGTGTCGAAACCGGTAGCGTAGTAATCATAAATAAGTAACAAATTGTACAAGTTTAAACTCACTAAAAAAATGTCTGAAAGAAATTGTAACGTAGTAAGTTCCTTCCCAACAAATGCAAAGAGGATTACTTATTTAGAATGTACTGAATTCTATATTTTATGTATTTATCTCTTCCAAAATCATATTTTCTATAAATTTAAAATTTATGTTTCCTATAAAATATCGAATTCAATAAATTATAAATTATTAATCCTTGATGACTGCATTAATTTTTTTGTTGTTGATATTACTGCCTTTGTTTTATACCATACATATAAAAAGATTATTGGAAGAATATGGTTATTACTCCACTTTAATACCATTACCAGCAGCGAAATATATGTATACCATTTCATGAGAAGGTCTATAGATGTCTCTAGCATGGTCTCTATATATGTATATATATTCTCATGATATATATTCATATGAAAGGTTTTCTGATTTAAAACATGTACACAACTAAAAAAAATGAATAACGTGGGAATGTTCTTACGTCGGAATTGGAAAACGTTGCATTGTGCAGAGTGATCAATTAAGTCAGCTCATACAGGTCGTGAGCCCTGGCCCATTCTATAAAAGACTTCCATGCACGTTTCTCATATAAATAGCTTCATCTATGTGAGACTTCCATAATTTAATTTAATTTATCCTTTTTGGTTGGTTTCAGTAATTATATTGTTTAGCAGCAGATCTAAGAATCGTCGGGGGTGTGAGATTCGTTTTAGGAGACCACCAAGGTAGTACTGTTTTCATAGCATAGCTTGATATATAAGTAAAATAAAATACATTATTCCCTACGAAACAATATCCGTCAATTGCGCTACCATATAGTGCTTATAATGATGAGGTATAAATAAAAATAATAATTATCTATTTAACAATGACCGTCACTAACGCTACCAAGACGCTCCTCTACGCTCGAAGGCACTGTTCTCGCAGCCTTCACGTCTTTTTTTATTATACGGTAGTAATAACAAGTCATCGAAATCCAAAGAATAAACCATAAAAATAATAATATTAAAGTGCAATAAAGATTAAAATAATAATGTTAATAAAATGGCTATAAAAGGTGTAAAACGGCCATTTTCACTTCATTCTCACATATTTAAATTATTTCACTTTGTTTCATTTACCTGTTACAAATCTGTATTCTAGATTGTTCTCTTTATCGTGATTATTTTTACATATTTTATTTTATTAAATCATATTTTATAAATTTTTTTAGTCCTGCTTGTCACTTTTTTGTGATTTTATTTACGTTTTTACCAAATACTTTCTTTCTTGTATCTTCTTTGCAATCCAATTCATTCTTCTTTTCTTTTCTTTTACTTTTATTTCAGCTTACCACTTCTTTTGTGAATTCACATGAAGGACGCTGCTTTAATAAGAAATGTTGATCTATCATTTGCATTTATTTTATTTTTTTCCTGCATCTCGCATGATAGTTTTATTTTTAAAAATATTTTTTGCTCTTCATTTTCGTGTATTTACTTTCTTAAAAAAAAATTTGGATGTCGATCTAAGGGAATAAAATGCTTAAAAAGGCTACCTACTTCAGTACAGGTATTTCTATATATCTAGCAAAGTAGGTAGTGGCCGATAGGCTTATTAAATATTATCCTAATTTATTTGTATTATGTGTATGTATTAAACAATCAATTGTCTATTTTTGTCCGATAACAATATGAACCTTTTATATTGGTAATGTTTTAAAAAAATAAAATATTTACATCAGACATTAACAAAAATTAACAATAAATATATGGGAGTTGCATTATTAATAAGGAACTAATGTGAAAACAAAATTAAAAGGCATCTATTTACAAAGAATAAACAGTTATATATAATATTTAATGTGCTATTAAGACTTTTTCTAATTTATCTATCTGTAATCCTATGTTATTTCTATGTAAAATATCTAACCCTTGTTAATATCAAAAGAATAGGTTATTTCCACAAAATGATTAGAAATTCAGAATAATAATTATTTTTTAAACACCTTAAATGCTCCTTAATTCTAATATCAAAATTTTTACAATTTTTTTGATATAAAAAATATATTTCTTAAAATTTTTTGTTTTTAATTTTAAATAAGCTCTCAAGAGTAAGGTTGTTTTCGATGTGACCAGCTCGGGAATAATCGAGGCGTTTAATGATTCTCGAATAAATAAAATTTTATGACTTTTTTCCAGAGGCTTTTATGGGGGTCCACATTATCTTTCCCGAAAATGTTTCCAGTTATCCCTGTTGCACAATGCAAAGGCATCGTCCTTCTTCGATATAAAGTCGGGTCGCAGGATATATTAAAATCTTCCCACAGTATTATTGTTCCGGGCTATTGTGTACACATTGTATAACCCTTGAAACGGCCGGGTTTCAATATTTTGGTGCGAGTGACAAGGCGTTGAAATAATGGAACAAAGTTTATTTATTTATTTAGTATTAATGTAATAGTAGTAATAAATGGTACAATCGACTGTCCTCAACTACTAGAACGTATCTACTCGCGTGTTTCGTATCGCATAACTAGAAGTCATGCAGGTTTCGCCGTGGAAACTGCAGCTACTAACACTCCTTTAATTCCCCACTGCAAAGGCTTCCTAGACTAGCAAACAGATAGAGCAACTTGACGACTTTGCTAATAACTGTATATTATTCAAACATATTAAAATGTGTATTGAAAGATTACTAGTATTTATCGAATTGGATTTAAATAATTGATTTGTATTTGTATGTAAATTTTTTATTATATTATGACTTTCAAAGCTTGTGCAATTGCTTTTTACTCTATATTATTACTATTTTTTGTTTTTGATTTTTTATTATATTTTGTTTTCCTTATGTTTCCGCATTTAGTTGCTTTTTACTTTATATTATATTTATATATTTGTATCTGTATTTTAATTACTTTCTTTCAACTTTGTCATTATTATGTTTACATGTTATTATTTTTTTCGTTAAACTATATATTCTATTAATGTACACTTTACCTATCTGTTGTAAAAACTCTATAGGGCGTTAATTAATAAAAAAATAAAAATAATAATCTAGAGAAAAATAATTGAATGTGGTGGAAATCCATTTTAACAAATAAGAATAAAACACTACCGTTTCCTTCCTCAGGTGAGTTGAGACTGAAATGTATGGGTCGTGGATTCGGTGAAAGTGGGGAGGGTGTCTAGGTGGCGGGTGAGAGGACACATTGTGAGAAGGGGTGAAATGAATTCATCATCATCAATATTTAACAATATAAATAAAGTGATATGTTATGATAGGGGTGTATTAGTAACGAAGGTTACTAAGGTTTACACATTTCCCCAAAAAGGTGCCATTTTGGAAAAATTAAACACTAGTGAGAAATTTTCTTTTATAAGGTGCCCGCATTATACTTGCCTTTTTATTCATAATGTCATTGCAAGATTCGAAAACGATAAGAATGCACTTAGTCGAAGTCTTCCGAACAATCTAAAAGATTTCAGGAATAAATGGATTACGCAAAATCATATCAGAAGCTTCGAGAAATTTAAAACTTTATAAATATGTGGCGGCATTGCGTTGAACACAGTGTTGTTTTTGATAGCGATCACGGTATACGCAGCTTTTGCATGTGCGTTTCCAACATCACATCTCAAAGGCATCGTTCCGCCGTATCTCTTTCGGTTTTAAATCTACGGTTCCACACCATAGAGGGATATTGAGTGTACTAGACATCTTGCAAGTTTGACTTTGATTGCTATAGATATATTGCGATTTTTCCATACCTTTTCAAGTCTTCTGGTTTGAAAATAAAATATTTAGAATTATATCGGGACCTAAGGCCGGTGTTACAATAACAACCTTTCATAACTAGTAGCATCAGATCTAGATGACTATATGGATAGGACATCTATGTCGGACATGCAGCGACAGAGCCATTAAATTTGTACACGAGGCTAATACAGCCAGCGACCGCCAGACTTACATTATAGTATTAAACCTGAAATATTTTCTCTACATGTACACTATAGTAGGTAAGAAGGTTGGATATTACGACATTTGAGTTAGGGGGATATTGGCAAATAACCTGTACTACAGATACAAAAAAATGAGCAACAAACCTGATTTTTTATTATGTTTAACGGGACAATACTATACACTTATATTTAATGATTGTCAGACGCTTTTTGCGGTTCATTTCTTAGCTTTGAAGCTCTATAAATAAACATTACATTTACGTTATAGTAACAAATCTGAATTTTAAACATGGGGTATAAAAGCAAAGGCAGCAATATCCAAAAAATTGAAAAAACCAAGGATTACTAAATGTCCTGAATTCTATATTTTATGTATCTTTCCTTCCAAAATAATGTTTCCAATAAGTTTATAGGCTATGTTTCCCATATAATCTCGAATTCAGTACTTTAAAAATTAGCAATCCTCGATGACTGCATTAATTTTTTTTGGATATTGCTTCCTTTGCTTTTATATCCCACATATATTCTATTCGGTATCCTATTTAACAATATTACCCGATACCTTATATTTTTGATTGTTTTACCTGTTGTCTGCCAAAATCCACCTAACTCTAATGTCATAATATCTAAACCTTCTTATCTCTGTAGTGTACACCTACAGTAAATATTTCAGGTTTGATACTATGCATTCATGCACCACGAAGTACTTCTGAGGAAATGCAACTACCACAGCCTCGAGTCGCGCAGACAGGAAAGCCTAGCCATTTTGGGGGTTAAATTTTAAGAAATATAATTGACGCTCCAAACCTGCTACAGAATTATGTCCTGTTTGTACCAAATAGTTATTTGCGAAATCGAGGTCACGCGTTATTTCATGTCCCAAATTGCAGAACGGATGTAATGAATAAGCACACCATAATGCGTAGTGTGCAACTCTTAAATTTATTGAGCGATCTTGTCGATGTATTAATGATAGCATTGTCAGCATCAAACAGAAGATCGCCACCATATAGGTACTCACTTCATGACATAACATGCATAGTAAATGGAGCAATCTGTTACGTAATTGTAAAAAAAACGAACGAGCCTTACAGTAATCGCATATGATGTGTAATATTTGACATCT
Organism: Agrypnia vestita; assembly: GCA_016648135.1. Taxonomy (NCBI): domain Eukaryota; kingdom Metazoa; phylum Arthropoda; class Insecta; order Trichoptera; family Phryganeidae; genus Agrypnia; species Agrypnia vestita. Next base: position 17,596 of record JADDOH010007364.1, on the reverse strand, counting down.
CACAATGAACAATATCAATTGAGCAGCAACAGAAATTAACATCAAAATTTAAAAAAGCTAATACCTATATACAATATTTATTAATTAATAAATACAAGTAAAGAAAATGTATATGCATTTATTTATTACTGAATTTTGCCGCACTAGGTAGGTACCGCACATCTACATACGCATTTTGTTTAGAAATGTGTTTGTTCAATTATATGTTTTTATTTATTTTCATACATGGCGGTAGTGTGCCGCCATACATGACAACTTTGAATAAATATTTAAAAACAATCACATAAATTACATAAAATTTGAGAATGTAAATCATTAAGGGTAGTTATTGTTTACATTAATGTAAAAAAAGTGTTTATTGGATAGTTTCGAAGATATAAGCCAAAATATATCAAAGTTACAACATCCACACGCTTGACACCAGCCTCGCAACATATATACAAAATCAGAAGCACTGGCTGGTAGTGTGCGTCTTCGCTGTGATGGCGCTTCTTGATGATGATTTTTTTACCAGTGCGTTAAATGAAATTGCGCGTGTATTATTTCCTGTTGCGCATTTCCGTCCTCTTTCACGAAATCACTGCCACAGATTGCAGGAAAGCGAGAGGAAAGACCCAGATGGAGTCTCATGGAGAATGTACTGGAGAAGCTAGGGGAAAAGGAGGGATGGAAGCAGAAGGCAATGGATCGGAGAAGTGGAAAGTCATCATCCGGGAGGCTGGAGGTCCACGCCAATCAGAAGTAAGTAAGAAGATTATTATAATTGTAGAGGTAGTGCAACATTGAAAGGGATAACACTGACGCGCGCACACCGCCGAGGTAAATATAAAGTAGTACCCACACACCGGTGCCGGGTAGTGTAAACTCTGTGTAGGGGACGTTGAACTTTTAACCCAGTAAACTCCCCATTGGTCCTGGCGCGATCGTCCCGCGGGGGCGGACGGGGTGGGGGGATGTGTGTTCATTCAGGTTTGGTTTAGGGATGCGGTCGACCAGCGCTATCGGTATTTAAATGACGATCGAAGCGAACAAATTTGATGTTTATATTTTTCACGAACGAGCTTCTGAACTTAGTTTCTTTCTTCTCATATTTTTTACCCAGACAAACTTTTATTTTATTTTTCCCTCGGGGAAATGACTACTGTAATTTCATTACATATATATTTTTTTTAAATAGAGACGCGAACACGGAATACGTGTCGCATCAATATTCTTACAATTTTCAAACTAAGCTAAATACTTGCGCTATGAAAATAGGACAAACTTGCTGGTGTTCGGGAATGGGGCTTGAACCATCGACCACTAGATCACTAGGAATGCGTCTTGACCACTGCACCATCAAGCCACTCATATCCTTGACTCTGTCTTCACCTCATTTTCTTATGACTTATATTCTTTGATTTTGCTTGTATTTCATCACTTATGTGTACCTATATCATGCATCATGTCGCATTTTTTTCTTGTATTATTTGCTATGGTTGACAGTGAAGCGGTTTTGTGTAGATGCCTCCCCGCGCTGCTTGCACTCATATGAGTTAAGTGGCTTGTGGAGGATGAGCACTTTAGCAAAAAAAATGCTGAATTGGGTGGCGAAAGTGCAGGGCTGATATGGGAGCTATCGCTCATAAAACGGCCCTGGATGTGTGGTGGATCCCTCTTTACTTTAAATTAGTTATACTATTAGAGACTTGGAATCTCGTGTGTCTTGATTTCGTATTCCCTGACATTTCACTGGTATTTCAAGCACATAGAAAAATTATTGCAAGAACGAAAAAAATAATTCAATGCGGGTTTCAACTCATTTAAATAAATTTTATCTATCCTTTAAACACAATGTTTTTTTGGTTGAAAAATATAAAATAAATAATATTACGTGATATTTTTGACAGTTAAAGGAATTACTTAAAGCTTCATGAAAAAAATGGTATTGGGAACTGATAATAGTCGCATTGACTTAAAAAACAATGACATGTTAATTTTCAGAAATGACAATTTGATGTCGCTTATCTCTGTAATAGTAGACATTTCATTCAAAGTTTAAATAATATTTTCTACTCAAAATTGAATAACAAAGATACTCCCGAAATTTTTGCTACGAGCTAAAGAGACGCACTGTATAAACGCAATCTCTAAACATTACAAAATTTGAGGCCCTTATATTATAATTTTTTTATGATTCATTTGGGGTGTTTTTTCGTTTAATTTGAATATCGATTGACAAAATATCGATTATGGATCCTCATCGCATTTCAGAGAGTCCACGTACCATCTCGAGTGTGCTCTAGCCGGCGTGTCTTCCCGGCTGTGGACTCAGGATGAGTCAGTAGCGTAACAGGTCACGTTCGGACTCTGGGGATAGGAACAATTCTAGGCTCCCCAAAAACACACACCCAAGAGCCTCGATAAAGGAGATACAGATTGCATTAAAACATTAGTCTTCATTACTAAGGATTGTGATTCCCGGCTGTGGTTGCTGATGTACTTAACAATTTTTCTCCATCTTTCTCCGCAGCCCACGCTTGGATGGTCCTATCAACAGGATAACCAGCAAAGTGCTTGATCTAATCAATCCATCAAGCCAAAGATCGGCTTTTATTTCACTGGCCTACAACATTTCTTGTACACATATGTTCCAATTGTGATTTGTCCCTGCGCCTTGGAGGCAGAGAAGAGGTTTTAAGTGGACGCTTCCCCATCCCACTCGCATTCCCATGAGTATCAGCGGGGCGGTGAGTACGGCCACTTTAGTATTAAAATAATGCCGAACATGGGTGGCGAAAGTGTAGGGCCGATATGGGAGCTATTGTTCATGGCCCTGGGTATATTGTGGTGGTTCCTCTTCTCTACTACTTGAGGGAGGAAGTACTGTAATGGCCCTGTCAAGTACAGACCTTTGATTTCTCCTTACCTCTGCAGCCATGATAAATGACGTAGTTTTGGGTGGACAGTGCGTCGCGTGCACGTGTGCCTTAATATTTTTTGAGAAAATTTAAACATTAGTGCACAATTTTGCAGTATGTAACTGAGACGATATGAAAAAACGCGGCCATTGAGTGATAGGCTTGCTCGCAGAATCTTTGGTCGCAGAGAAAACCTATCGTTAAATAGTGTTGTATTCTTGTGGAATATACGACCCTGCATACAAAGAGGAGGAGGCAGATTTTCAACTGGATAAATCGACCAGATCAAAGAAATTAATGACTATCCTGGAAGAATGGATTTCAGATCTACATACTGCAAAGAAAGCTGAAGGAAAATTATCAAGGACATCAGCAGATCACAGTAATGAGAAAAGCGACTAGAGATAAAGAAGGGAATGAGGATAGATAGAGTCTCCTTGTCTGACACACAGCTCTCTTTTTGTCTTTATTCATAAGTCTTCTCACTGATCCACTAAACCAAGGCCAAAAACACCTCTTCCCCACCGCGCCTTCAGACGCGCCTGAATAGATTGATAAATTTTGTGTTAGTTATTAACTATACTTTGTGATGAGAATAATGCTCCTCTCGAAACTAGAGTGGTAAGTTTTTTATTATTTTATTTATTTATTTCTATTTAGGTTGAATACACAAATTTTGGTTGGACTGTGCCTGTTTACAATGGTATGTAGATACAAAACATGAAGATATATAGTAAAAATAATTATTTATTTGATGAAGTATTGTATGCTACAGTATAAAGTACCACAATAAAAAATATATCATGTATGAGGTTATAGTGTGTGTTAGTGTGTTTGTGTAAGTGTACCTATTTTATCTCTCCCCTTGTTTCGGATCCACTATATTGTATTTTATGTTAGGGTTGTAAATTGTTAGCCCGGATTGCTTTAATTCATCAAGCATGCAATTAAGTAATTTGGGTCCAAAATAGTTATAGCTCCTTTGTCCATACGTGGTTTGTAACCTTGGGATTTATAGATCGAGTTTGTTTGACCGTGTGGTAATTATTGTTTGGGTTGGTTTAAACTGTGTATTTTTGTGTTTGTATGTGTATTTAAGAGTAGTATTCGCATAAATTTGTTTTATATCGAATACATTGAATTTGTTGAATATTTCATCTGTCCTTGTTAAAATTGAGGTTTTGAGGATTACTTTTATACCAATTTTCTGAGTTGCAATAATTGGGTTGAGTTCACTCATAGTTGCTCCTCCCCATGCAATCATGCCGTGTTCTATAATTGATTGGCAGATTGCAAAGTATATAATTTTTAGGAGTTTAATGCTAAAAAAGTTTCTAATATTGCGCAGAAATAAGTAATCAATAAATCATATTGTGTGTGAAGTACAAAGTATAAATTTAAAATATTTTAAAAACATTGATTGTATTATTTGTATAAATCTACTTATATCATTTGATAAATTACACCTACATGTTTCGGAAATACCTTTCCATCGTCAGGGTGTTATATAAATACTACAAACAATATTTTTAAAAATGTCACGCTACAAAGTTGCTGAATTAATTGAAAAAATATTTTAAATTAAAAATTATCGATTTTGAGGACACGGCTTCTAGGCGCGTCAAAAAATAGTGAATAGTTTTTCCGTCTAAGCCCCCCGGCTGCCCCGACCCGGTCGCGCCCCTGGGACGAGCGTATCGGCTGGGAAACCTGGCTGGCACCGCGACTCGGCGAACCCGATTGGCAACTCGCGAGGGAACCGCCACTGCAGGTGTTTTTGGAATTTTTACGGCCCGTATTGTGTTAACACTTAATCAAATTACATCACCAGCTCGGACCGGAAGGCGCTCTGCGACGCGACACGATGTGGGGAAACGTTGCGAGGGTTTTGTAATATATCTCAGGCCTGACGGAAATCAAAGTAGATGAGGTACTCGAACGCGATGCGGGTGGGAGTATATATCGTCAGGCCGTATAGTCCTTACTTTTTTCTTTAATTTTTTAATCAAAATATATTAATTTATATAATTAAAACTAACTTAGTTAAACACCACTTAAATTTATTTTCAAATCCAACCAGGTTTCGCTACGACCGTAGATTCTTCAGGGAGAATCTTAACTGTCTAAGCATACCAAAATTATGCGCTTATATACTAGTGTGAAAGGTGAAAGGACGGAGTGCCAATAGTGGGGGTAGGGGGTGGGATTTCGCAGGGAATAATACTATTTATTTATTTATTTATTTTATTTGTTTACGCCCATTAGGCTTTTACATAAGAGTATAGAATAAATTTCAGAAAGCACATACATTAAAAGTTTCAGGAATAGCACCAAATCATGAGTATAAAAATTAAAAATGAAGAGTAGGTAACGAGCAGCAATGCGTATAGGCTTTTACATAAAAAAATATATCATAAAATTAAAAAGAACATACATTAAACAATATAAATTACAAGTAGCAAATTATTAAAAGTACCAGGAATAGCACCAAAACATGAGTACAAAAATTAAAAATATAAAGTACAAAGCGGCAATGTGTACGAAAAATATATATTACCCACCATTACATATTAACAGCTGAAGTCAGTAACGAAGCAGTATTGCCTCTTTAAGTGTGAACTTTACTTTCTCCAGACTGTCGACGAAAATGTCAATCATGCAACCATATTCATTACAAGTTCCCAATATTCTGTGTATCACAGAATTTGATTGATAGTTAGTATTGCAATTGTTGCGATGGAATGTGACAATTTGTCGAGTTCTATGTGTGGAAGGGATATTATAATCGATACATGCTACAAGGTCAGGGCTGTCCAACATATTGTTTACAATTTTGTAAAGAAGAACTATATCATAAATTTTTCTTCTATCATATAATGTGAGTAAATTTAGTCCCTTCAATATGTAATTGTATTCTATGTTTTGTATTGGTATGCTTAACTTGTAGTTAATGTATTTGAGAAATTTGCGTTGGACACGCTCAATACTGTCTATATGCCCATTATAATATGGAGACCAAACTGATGAGCAATATTCTAATTGGCTCCGGACAAGAGACATGTATAACATTTTAATACTTTCAATTGATTGAAATGGGCGTGATGTCCTTAAAATAAATCCCAGCAATTTTAGAGACTTACAAGTTATCGCATTAATATGATTAGTAAAAGTAAGTTTCGAGTCGAATAATACCCCTAAGTCTCGAATACAGTCAACATTTTCTAGTTTGGTGTTACATAGAGAGTATTCAAAATTTATTTTTGATTTTAATCTAGTAAATGATATAATTTTGCATTTATTTAAATTTAAGTACAATTTATTCGTTTCACACCATACTGAAAGAGAATTTAGGTTTTGCTGTAATATGTTGCAGTCATAAATGTTGGTTACTGATTTAAAGATTTTTAGATCATCTGCAAACAGCAAATATTCAATGTCATTAAATATTGTTGAAATGTCATTCACAAATAATAGAAATAGTATTGGTCCAAGATGCGATCCCTGTGGTACACCACTAGTAGCATGGAAACATTCTGATACATATGAATATATTTTTACCCTTTGCCTTCTTTCACTCAGATAGCTCGTTAACCAAGAAAGTATTTGTCCACCAAATCCTATTTTTCCCAATTTGGCAATTAATAAAGCATGTGAGACTTTGTCAAACGCCTTACTGAAGTCCGTGTAAATTGAATCTACTTGAGTTTTATTAACAAAAGATTTAATAATATAATTTTCATACAAAACTAAATTTGTTAGGGTAGATCTATTTGAGATGAATCCGTGTTGGTACGGAGTTATTGTTTGTTTTAAAACAGGAGATATAGTATCGAGGACATATTTAAAAGTAGACTGAAAGATAAATTTACTTGATTATTAATGATTTTATGATTCATATTAATGGCTTTTCTTATCTCTAATGCCTCTAAATTATCTAGTCTATTACCTATTCCGTTTTTATGAATAATGCTAACTCCTGAACTATTATTGAACGTGTGGTCTTCTTCAATTAAATGGTTAACAAATTCGGAGAAGCCACTACTTTTTAAACAACGCAAGTGATTATTACATTACGCGATGTCTTCCTTTATATAAAAAAGGGATGATATCGCGGATATAGGGATATGCAGAAAACAAAATCATCACAATCAATGATAACAATATTGAAATAGTAGGTGAATATATATGTATATGGGACACAAAATAAAAATGGATAAAGAAAACCAAACAGCAGAATTGCCAAGGCGAATAGGAATGAGCTGGGCTGCTTTCGGAAAACTCAAACACATATTCGACAACAAAGTGATCCCATTAACTTAAAAAGAAAAGAATTTGAATGATGCATGCTGACAGTGATGACGTATGGAGTGGAAACGATGGCCCTTACAAAGAAAAGTGTAGAAAAGCTCAAATTCATACAACAATCCGTGGAGAGATCCATGCTTGGCGTAAGCCTAAGAGATATAAATGATGAAATTAGGCGCGAAAGAAGCGTTGGAAGTCCTTTAAAGAGATGGGCCGATGATATAGCCGCTGTGGGGGGGAAGAAATGGCTACAATTAGCAAATAACAAGAAAGGATGGAAGGGTATGAAAGAGGCCTATATCCAGCAGTGGAAAGATGAAGGCTAAGAAAGAAGAAGATTTATTCCACTAAGTAAGACTTTGGGCGTTTACAGGGCTTACGAACTGTCATATGGCTGGCTTAAGTGATCACTTTGTACATAATGTAACATTCACCGATTCGACCCAAGATCAACCACACATCTATCAAATTTGGAAAGATGTTTATATGTTATTTATTCTCTTCATTTACAATATTTGGTACAAATACGCTATCGCAATTTATGGTTGAAATTTTTTGTCATTCCCATGAAACAATATATAATATCGCGAGACTTCTGTATTTTTTTGACTAGAATCATCATCATCTTCTTCCTCTTGTCCTAGTAGGGTCGAGAAGGTGCTTCCATGATCCCCTATCTTGCGCTGCTTCTGCTCGAGTCAAACAGTCCAGACCCATTCTGTTTTCAAATACATTTTTTTATTGTCTCTCCCAGCTTAATCTGGGTCGACCCACCGGCCGTCTTCCCTCCGGGGTTGCCAAGAGGATTCATCTTGGTAATCGTTCCTCTGGCATTCTGAGCACATGTCCAAGCCACCTCAGTTGTGATTTTTCTACTTTGATTGACTAGAATATAAAGCATTATCCTTTTCAATGTATATATGATATTCACTGGAATTACTAAACATATACGCTGGAATAGGCCTAAGAATTATTTTTCTAAATTTTTTTTACTCCTATATAACTTATAATCACATTTTTTTAATATCTTGTATTGGATTTTGTCCTCAGAGGGACAATAATGAATTAAGATAAATTATTGGTGTCTTCCAGAGACGTAGCTATTTATATGGGATATTTTGGGCGATTACAGGGCCTAGGTTTACGACCTGTCATTGGCTGGCTTAAGTGATCACTTTACACAATGTAAAGTTCTCCGATTCCACCCATGGTTGACCACCACATCTATCGAATTTGGAAAGTTGTATATGTGGTATTTATATTCCTCGCTTAAACTTGCGCTATCGTTTTTTATGTTTTTTTTAGCAACAAATTTTTAGGTTTGAAAGGAGAAATCCCAATATCGTTATTTCCAGAATAGCACAGATCATGTTAGGGTATAAAAGAACTATCCTAAATACCCAAATACAAATTTATATTATTACGCCATTTTAACCATTTAAAATTGGGAAAAATTTCAAACTATACTGCATTTTAAAATAGACATCAACCTCATATTGTTGCGGGATCGTATCTAGAGGGAAATACAAAATACTGGAAATTAATTAAAATTGTATTAAAAAAAATAATTCACTAGACACGAGTTTCATCGAAGCACCGTTTTTTAATTCACAATAAATTGTCAGCCACCTAATTTCGCACATAAATACCCACTCGCGGCGAATGTCTTTTGCTTGTTTTTAATCTCTGGTCAATTTGCATGGGTTTGCCTTCTGTGGTCTTCAGCTCGTATTCAATTGTGTGTTCTGAACGATGCAGCTGCGTATTTATAAGACCTAATATTCCAGACGCTTCGCGGATCCTCGAAAATTACCGACTTCTCCGCATTTCTAGCGGTTTCCAATTTGTTATAAAACGTGCAGAGTGCTGTAAAATCCTCGATTGCATGTAGCTCTTATTGTTTTAGAATCTCGTGAAATTATTTATAAATTTTATTTTAAGTGTCATTAATGCCCTATTGTTAAAGTGCATGTTAAAAATAAAAAATAAATTTAACTTTCAGATCATTTTGAGTTTGTCCAAATTTTTCAGAACACAGTACTGGATTTTGTTCTAGGGACATCATTATTCAAGATATATTATAGATGTATCATAGAGACGACACACAAATGAAGGATATTGCTTTAAAAATTACAATCAAAAATAGATATCTCATTAGTGACATTTGTGTTTATTAAGTGGACTGAAAAATCTTTGTATGCCGGTAGCGCTGACGATAATTACAATAACATGTAAAACGGATTGTAAAACTTAGATATATACACAACTTCCAACAATTTTATAGATTGGCATTCTATCATGGGTAGAATGGTGAACGTTACATTGTGTAAAGTGATCGTTTAAGCCACCCAACACCCAAAGTTTCCATACCTACTTTCTGATAAAAAATATAATTTCCTCTCTTTGAGACACCTATAATATACTCGTATATTTAAAATGAACTCTTATACTGTTGAAGAATGTTTAATTATATTGCCTGTTGGTTGTCAACCCTGCTGCGGAGATAAACGAGGAACTTCGCACGAGGAAGTGAGCGAACATGGAGACGTGTCGCCAGTCGCTGGCCCTGGCCATCTTAGCTGGACCGCTTTTTTCTCCGTCGAGGAGTCATCAGATATTTACGCAAACCCGCTTCTAGGGTAGTAAATACGACGACGGCCTCTGGAGCATCGGAATGCTTATTTACATTGAAGAGCTGCTTCGCTACCTCGAGACAAAACACGGAGTAACATCCAGCGCGTAAATTTATTCAATTGATAATTGTCTTGTCAACAGTTTAATTTTTTATCAACCCTCAATGTACCGCGATATCTATATGCAGCCATGAAAGGGTTGACACATTTTATGGAAGAGTCCAGGGAAATCAGGTGGCAAGTCCCTTTCAGGCATTCTGTGAGGTTTGATGCAGTAGTGTAGTATTTTAGAGGCACTGATAAGATAATGTTAGTGTTGATAATGGATATTGATGACGACCACGATAATGTAATGGTAATAAAGAAGAAGGTGATGGTGATAGTGAAAATGATGGTCCATGTCCACGTTGATGATGTTATTGATGTGTTTCAGACTAAGCAAGCGAAAATTCGGAGTTATTACCACGCTTGTCACCAGCTGTTTGTCTGTCTGGACGGGATCTTATAATCGATATTTCACCCGCTTCCAAATATTCAATTCCGCTGAAATTTTTCACACATAACAAACACACGATTCACTAATTTATTTTTAATTATTTCTTCTGTAGAGATGATCCATTATGATTTTTTTATTTATCTTTATCTTGATACATGACGGTAGGAAAATGAGCCACACATCTTACTAGGAAAAACCTATGCCGAGATGAACAGCTTACAATATAATGACACCAAATAATATAAATACAAAAAAAATACTACGTAACTGTAAAATTAATCAATAATTGAGGATATAAATATAAAATGTGAAAAGTAAAAACAGTGGATACATATTACTGAATACAAAAGCAATAGTGAAAGTTAAAAGAATATATGTAAAATGTCAAATGTATGTATAGTAACAACATGTAGATATTATAGAGTACAAAAGCAATAGCAATTGTAAAAAACTTACGATCTATTATCGTACGGCTGGCTTAAGTGATCACTTTATACTATGTAACGTTCACTCTATCAACCACGTCTATCAAATTTTTGGAAGTTGTATATATTTAAGTTATACAACTCGTTTCATATGTATGTTGTAATAGTCATTAGCGCGACTGGCATCCAAAGCATTTTCATTCCCTTTAATTAACTACAGATACTAATGAGATGTCTATTTATTATTGCACATATTTTATCTTTTTCGAATTTTTGACCTCCCCTCCCCCCCCCCCCCCCCAAAAATCCTTGGGGCACACCGTTGGAACGGTGTGAGATTCCGAACGTGGTCTTCTACTCACCTGGGGTAGTCTTGTTTTGAAATTCGGGTTCATTTCATTTGGAAGGGGTTTGGCATTAAAACACCACGCTTGCCAGACGGGTTGGTGAGTTTTAAATCAAATTCCCGCCCTTAACATAGGGAACAGACGCTGTTTGTAGCCACCCATTACAGGTCAGACGCTACTGCCTGTTGGTCTGCGAGAGGTATTTTATTCCCTCCTATCCTACATATCTGGCGAGCTTTCCCCTATCCGCCACCTGGGGACGCATCTCCTAGCGGTTACTCCGCCGAAGACTAGAGACTAGAGTAAGAACTAAGAACAAAGAACTAGAGTAGTGGATATCATGGATCGTGTTGCAAGACAGGATGCTACAAGATGGGCTCCCAGAGTTCTGAAATGGAGACCTTGGGAGAATAAAAGAGGCGTCGGAAGACCTCAAAAGGGATGAGTCGACGATATAGCCACTGAGGGAAAGAAATGGCTTAAATTAGCAAACAACAAGGAAGGATGGAAGGGTATGGAAGAGGACTATATCCAGCAGTGAGTTGGAGAGATGAAAGCTGAAGAAGAAGAGAAGAAGATTACACATATGAACACTCAAAGTCTTCCATACCTACTTTCCCATAAAAAAATATAATTTCGTCGAAGATATATTATATATCGTCTCTATGAGACACATATATAATATATCTTGCAGTTGTTAGGGTTTATTATGTGGAAATATTATTATGTAGCTTGCCTGTTGGCTCGTTGGAATATTCTTTTCAACTCTTGCGGTGGTTTGCCTCGGTGGCTGATGTGAAAAATCGAGAGAATTATTTGCCGAAATTAATTTTTATTTCGAAGCATCAATCCGACCAGCGTTTCCCAAATGGCAACTCCCCGAGGTTCTTTCTCCATTAAACAAAGAGGCTTTACTGTGGGTGGCTTGGACGTGACTTTCTCACACGCTATTTTGGCACGTCACTATTCATGCTCTTTTTTAAATGAAAAATAGTTTATGACCTGTAGGAGCTGGCTTAAGTGATCACTTTGCACAATGCGACGTTCACCAATTCCACCGTAAACTTGTATATATTGTAACGAGATGCTAAAAAGAATTTACGCACTGTCCGAACCCATGGTATTATGTCTCTTGAAGCAACACTATTGTAGGATCTAGAACGGTCTACAACTATCTAAGACCGTCAGGAAACATCTACAAAAATCTAGAAACGCCTGGAACTACCGAGAAGAGACGAAGACCATCTCCTAAACACTAGAATATTCTAGAAAGTACGAAAATTCCAGCATTTTCGGGTATAAATACGGAACTACGCCGGGGAGCAGTGGAGTTATCGTGTTTGACAATTCGTTTAGTGCGAAGTACGCGCGAGACGATGGCCAGGTGTTCCCAGTCGTGATATTGCGAAGCGATATATATCGAGCGAAATAATCCAGCGATGTTCCTAATTGGCGAAATAAACTAGAGCGACTTCTTTGTGCGAGAATTGAATACGTATTACCCAGCGACAATTAAGTGTTCATTTACCAGTGATATATTGCGAAAGAGTGTAATTAAAGAATAACATTAAGTTTAATTCGTTTTAAGTGAAGTTTTTACGTTGAATAATGAATTAATCATAACTTAATAAATCGCTAATTAATTTACAGTATTTTCATCCATTCCTTCCAATCTACGACACGTGACAACATGTTCTAAAACAGTTTCTTTCGTATATTGGAATGGACGATGCTAGAGACATCTATAGTCCATCCCGTATAGTATTCATAGTAGATTTCGTAGCTGATAATGATACCTCTATATTTTTAAAGTCTATATGATATTCTTCCGAATTATTTAATATATACACTAGAATACGCGCATACAATATAAATTGCTTTAACTCTGTGTGTCTTCTTTAATTTACTTATATAATAATAATTTTTTAGTTACTTTCCTTTGATGCAATATGGAAGATTGCAAAAGTCATTTAAAATCATCTGCATGAAGACCCCGCTAACAAAAAATGACACGGAGATACAAGCTGACTTGTCCAATTTCTCAAAGTCATGGCGATCCTCGATACAGGCAGCCCATTAATAATCCCCATCAAGGGAGGACGGAGGTCGATCAAATTCGGCTGTATTTAATTGTGTTACTGCACACTGAAATATACGATTATTTTCAGACGATGCACTGGTGTATATGTTGTGGGCCAAGTGATTAATGGGACATTATTTATAATGCCCGGACAGTTTGAAAAATGCCCATTATGATAAGGAAAGACGATAATAGCTGTTGAAATAATTATATTGACCGGGCATTGTAAATAATGTCCTTCACCTATCGGGCAGAATAATAAAAAATACGTGTTTAATGTTAAATTCTTTTATTGCGTGACAGTATAATTATTAAAATTAATTATTAACCTAACCTAACCTAACCCAACCTGACCTAACCTAACCTAACCTAATCTAACCTAACCTAACGTAACCTAACCTAACCTAAACTAACTTAACGTAACCTAATCTAACCTAACCTAACGTAACCTAACCTAACCTAAACTAACTTAACGTAACGTAACGTAACCTAACCTAACCTAAACTAACCTTACCTAACCTAACCTGATCCGTGCGCGTCATGAATTTTTTATCGATTCCCACGACCCGCCAGATTTATTTAAAATATCAAATTGCCCAACATACACTTGGCAATATTCATAATGCCCGGATAGTATAATAAATAATTCAGTGTAAAGAGGCCCCAGTACACGATTTTCGTATTTGCTCTCGATTTGCTAAATTTAACGTAAACTTATTAAATCATTTTGAAAAACCCGTAGCTTAACAGGCTTTTAATCAATTTTATTATGATGGATCCATTTACTCTTGAAGCATTTCATTTAAAAAAATATGAACAAATATATTGTTGTAACATCATAAAATTATAACCCCGAAACACTATTTTAATTTTCATGCCATGGAGTTATCTTTGGTACACTTAATCTCTATATTTTCAAATAAAGACCATATATTTTATTTACAAATTGATTGTATAAAGTTTGAAAAAGAAGTGGTGCTATTCAGACATTAATATTTTTCGACAAGTTGTTTAATATATCGCTATAAAAAAGATAAATATTAATCGTTCTGTTTCCTATATTGCAGTATCTATAAAACCATTAAAATATCGATTATTTTAATTAAATTTTACATGCGTACTAAGAAAATTTCACTGTCATTGCTATAAAAATATTCAAAAAATTATACCTCATACTCAAGAATTCAATAGTCTGTTAAAATATCATTTTTCTTTCAAATCAGACTTCGGTTGTACAGTCCATGTGGTATTGATTAGAGTTTTATTAGAATTTTTTTTTTTGTATTTCTAAATTTTCGAGATTATTCTTTGTTTGGCCTTTATATTTAACAGGGTGTAATAGTTTAAGTGTATGTAAATGGAAAGAGTGATTAGTGTTAATAAAGTTGTTTATTTTTAATTTCATTAATATCACGTAGCGTGTATACGTGTTTTTTTTGTCAAGTTCTTTTTTATTTTATTTTTTTAACATTTTATCTACCATTGTATTAATATAACCATTATTTTTAGAACAGTTAGTCGAAAGTAGTCTGTAGTGGTAATCTCATAAGTGGTCTTACACAAGTGGTATATTTATATATCATTAAAATATGTCATTCCACAAAGTTAACGCCAGTTCAATAAATAATATGAGTTATTAAACTGCTCAAAACAGATATCTGCAAAAGCCGTATTCTTTGAACCAAGAACGCGTTTAATTGTAAAGTTTTTATGGTAGTTTGTTTTCTAGTGATCCGAATAAAAATATTATTATAACTTGGGTATTGATTTTTCAAGCAGTACCGAAGCGAAATAAGATAGTGAAAGACGTAAGCTACTTGCCGCACTAGAAGGATGTAAGGGATGAAGAAAATGATAATGAGAAAGAAGGCAATTAAAAATTAATTGAAATATTCTGCTAGGGGATACGTCATACTTTACCCTTTCGGAGCGAGTGAGTGAGCCGCTCGGTCTGCCTTCGCTGGGTATCGAACCACACCATGTAAGTACAAACTGGCCGCGCTGTCCAGCCAGATTCCCAGGCTGAGCTCGGCTGCCGGCGAGGGTGTGCTATACGTGCACAGCGGTGCGGCTGTGTGCCGGAGGTTGTTCAACTTTTAGCCCATTTCCTCCGCGGCGGGAGCGGGATGGAAGCGCCGCGCCATCTAGCGGATCCCGCGGAGGGCTTTATCTTATTTATTTATTTTATTAAGGGCTGCTTGAGGCTTTCAATGATAAAGTTGTTCGCTGACTTTTACGGAGCCAGCTTTTGTGTAAGATGATATAAGGGGTCCGAATTGATGCAGATCTTTCATGGCACATACCTATTTTACGTGTCAGGGTTTTTTTTAACAGTATTTGATTTTTAAGGGCTGTAAAATAACTACACAATGACAATCTTCAATCTCAAAAAATTCCATCACATCTCATCTTTGCGCAATCTTCTCTTCTGGCCTTCAATCCGACAATGCCATAAAACGCCGCACGATTTCGCTTTCTATGTCGACTGTCAACTCTGACACACAGAGTGGGCAGTAGCCGGTCGATTTCTTTTTATAGGCAACTAGCTGTAACCTTTCAAAAATGACGTAACGTTGGTTCGCGTCTTTCTTTGGCGGTCCACGGAGATGCGACCGTAGTAACATGCATAGAGCGACCGGTTCGTGTTTGCTGGCCCGGGGTTCAAGTCTCAACTCCGGCCGTTAAATTTATTTTTTCGTCGAAATTACGGACGTTACCCGGACAGTTACGGGGACAGACAGACGGTCGGACGGACAAACGGACAGACAAAGAAATTATTAAGTTTGATGTCACTTTCTCGATGTTTCCAGAATTTACGAGAATAGCCCAGTTGATTCCAGATTCTGTCTGATTCTACCATATCGTCACAATATCTTGATTAAGGATTTTTTGTCCCTCTGTGGACAAAAATCTAGTAATTGTGTTCTTGAAAAATTTAAAGGTACTTAGATATTCTATCCATTCTTCTTCTTCCATCTGTGATCTCCCTTCTCGACAGTCCATTTCCACTTGAGAATGAATATTTTTTGCCCAGATTCCACACACTACGTATCCAATGAAATCTCGTTGCAATCTCTTGCTCCTTTGGTAAACTTTAATAAGCGTATTATACTGTCTCAGCTCTTTATGTAAATACTGGGAGCACGCGCTGGTGACACCCCGACAATTGCGCGCAAGACAACTGCGCACGGAGCTAAACCGCGCAGTACAATTACGCGCCTACAATAGCGGGCAGAACAAAACTAATTAATTAAAAATAATGGAAAAATATTTTTTTTTTGATAGACCCAACTTCACCCATATGCCTACTTACAGTGGTGGGATTTTGTAAAACAATAAAAAAAATATCTTCATTAATGAATACAATAAACAAAAAAATGATTGAAAACGATGTTACACGATACTAGAAGTTTTTTTGTCAATATACATACGTCATTGTGAATGATTGATTGGAATAGGTATTAAAGAGATGAAATTATAGTTTTTTGGTGAATGTTATATTCTCAATCAAACATAATAATTTCGTTGTCTGTCTGCGTCTGTCTGTCTGTCTGTCCCCGTGACTTCGTGAAACGTCCGTAATTTCGTTCGAATTCACGGCAAAAAAAAAACAAAATTAAATGGCCGGAGATGGAGCTTTATACACTCATAATATGAGCCAAAGCTCGAACTTATGGGAGGAGTTTACAAGCTAAATTAAGGTATAAAAGCAGAAACCATTTAGAAGTAGCAATTTTTTTTTATTGTACAGAAACCATTTGAGACATGTGGGCAATGTCACAGTTCATCGTTGTCGAAAATCAAGGATTTGACTTCTTTCTTAAACTGTTCGTATTTTGGAATGTTCCTTTCTTGAAATTTGTTTTGCGACAACAATGTACCATTATACTCCCAAGTATGTATAATGACGTTGTGCCATGGTGGTTCTTAAAGATGGTATCAGTCTAAGGGGTGAGATTTATTTACAAAATATTCTTTGTAAATTTGATCGTAATTGTAAAATTGTTAAAATGAAGATGACTACTCTAAATCGCCTAGAGGCGTTAGAAATGTGGATACATCGTAAAATGTTAAGGATATCTTGGACTGACATGACTAAGTAATGTTTGAAGTTTTACGTAGAGCAAATACAAACAGACAGTTACTCAAGTAAAGCTCCGTAAAATTTCATACTTTGGTCATATAATGAGTGGCGAAAAGTACTCCGTCCTTCAGCTCGTCATGAAGGGGAAGATTGAGGGTCGCAGAGGGGTCGGAAGGAGGCGGTATTCCTGGCTTGGAAACATCCGAGAGTGGACCGGGATAAGAAGCGTGGAAGAGCTGTTCCGCACTGCCCTGGACAGGGAAACTTTCTCCCAGATGATCGCCGACGTCGGGGGGACCCGTCAGGGCACATGAAGAAGAAGAAAG
>JADDOH010007363.1:0-39617 GCA_016648135.1 Agrypnia vestita | reverse complement strand
AACATGCATCCAAAGGGAATCTCTGTCACTTCATCAGATTTGACAAGACAAAAATATTATCAACAGAACCGCACCTTATACCCAGATTAGTGAGAAATATAATTGAATATACAAACATCCCAATTTCAATAGAGATGACAGTTACAAACTATCAAGTATTTGGCGCCCTGTTCTTACGACATTGATTCAACACTTGAGAGACGTCGCAGTAAAGTCCGCCGACGTAACTAGTACATATTGCACACTGGCGACCTCTATTGTAGAAGAAGTGAACACTCCACGACAAAGTGCACATAATTTACGCCCTCGAAAGCAGTAATCAGTCCGCCCTCTGCCTCCGCGGGTAAAGGTCGTCCTCCTGATGACGTTGAATAAGCATTCAACGAGATGTCGTGAATCGTTTCTCGGAAAGTACGGTTCGTATAAAATATTCGCAACCGTTTACAGTTAAATATGTCTAAGAACCGTAATAACAAACTTAACTCTTTAATATTTTTTCTGTATTTTGTCTTACCATGTAATTATGTCTTCCTGTTGGATGAACAAATAAAATAAAATAAAATTACCTGTTTATTTTTTTTTAATATAACATTTACATTACAAACACAAAATGTAATTCATAAATGTTATAAATAAGTTAGAATTAAGCATATGTAAACAAGCAAATATTAAACATTATAAAATGATTCACATCAAAGGTGTAGGAGAATCCTGCTTCGGAATACCCTCTCAGAGACATGGAACAGATCGATATCGATAGCAGTAGCTCTTCCAACAGGCATAACCATTGGCAGGTTGGTCCTTGTCTATTGGAGTGTGAAACAATCTACGCTGACGCTGTCTTAGGTAACGACAGTTTGGCAATGCGACCTTTATTGAAGAACGCGCAAAAGTTTGGATCAGCCGCGCATCTCGTTCTGTTTTCTCCCGTAGCGTCCGCAGACTTCCTGCGTGTCCATCAAGCCCCATTAATTATTATTATGCAAAGTGCGATCGTCTCCTTCCCCGCCTCCTCCCCTGGCAGACGCCGCCGTCTGGCTATTGGCCGTAAAACTTTGCACATTCCGCGGGAGACAATTTCGAATTTCGAATTCTTCTCGTACCGCGGGGTCGAAGTTCGCAGCCTGCCCGGCGCCCCGGCTCGGCGCCCCGCCGCACGGCTCGGGGTATACTACTACCCGGGCACGGGGCCCGGCCGTCTTGTAGCGCGGCCGAGCGTCACGTTTGTTTGCGCTTATAATTTCCATCCTCGCTGTGTCGATATGCGCTCCTGGTAACTCGTAGTCACGCCGCGTACGTGTCCTTGTAATTTTTTCTAAACTTTTGTTTATTTTGACATTATTTTTAAGTATCCTCTAGTCGCAAACTAGTCTGGCTAAATTTCTAAACCGTGATGTTCGTTTTTTGAATTGGTGATGAGTTAAATTGCGATTGTATAACAGCCCAATAAATATTTGGCTTAGATCGGTGTTGTGTGTAGGTGTAGGACTCGTGTGTCCTGTACACAATCCTACACCGTCAGACAGACGAATTATAAGTGCACGTTCAGACACGCGGGAACCGCGCGGTTACGTCTGAACGATTACGTAAATACCTACATAAATAAGACCCGAGGCAGATCCCACACGATTTTGAAACCGCGCGGTTCCCGCTGTGTCTGAATGTGCACCTTAGACCGCAATTTTATTATTTTTTTAAAAATTAGTTTTTCAAGATTTCCGTGGTTTAATTGGATTATGTACCTATATGATTAATTTCAATTATTTCAATTTTGGCCCGGTTGTTTCAAGTATGATAAAAAAAAGCGTTTAAAGCATAGATTTTACGGAAACGGATCGTTTGATTGGTGGACGACGAAAAAATCTATACTTTAAACCAGGTTTCGAAAAGATCCGATATTTTTACTAAAAAATTAAAAAATCTGATTTTTGCATATATATAAATAATTGGATATTCAAGTATCAAAACTTTTTTCACACGTCGATTGATACAAGTTGAAATAATTAGGATTTTTTAAAATTTTATTTTGTACATGAATTGCATAATGAAAAAAGCTAATATATGCAATTATTATATATAAGTTATAAAATTTGCTCTTTCTAATGTAGTGTTATGGGTGTTTGTTTCTTTGTGTGAAATAAAAAAAGTTTATATGATATGAAACAAATTAAACTAAAAAACAACCCTAGCCCTTTTTAAAATACAACTAGCGCCATCTAGTAACGACCGCAGTTATAAATAAATAACCTGTAGCATTTTTTAAAATACATCTATCGCCATCTAGTAACGACCGCAGAAAGTTTTTTTTTATATATATCTTCGAACCCTGCTTTAAACGAACTTTTACTTTAATACAAATTGAAACAACCCGCCCGAGGCATGATTAGGTAAAATTTCTACTGTTATCTTAGCTGCAGTATGTGTCCCATAAATTCCTTTGTGCTATCCTCATGTTCTCTGTCGGGCAGATAAAAGTGACAGCCGTCACTTTCGATCGGAATGGGTTATCACAAAATGTATTAAAAGTACATGGAGTCCACTTACTCAGCCATGGCCTTATCTTCCTCCACCGGAATAACTGAGTCATCCTTATCACTGTCGTCCACAAAGCACATCGGGTCGACCAAACCACGAAAACCTCATAAATATAGAAAGTTCCGTGATCTCAGCACGCCCGAACCAAGAACCGTCACGTACGGAGCTAAGGCTTAAGGTCTCCGTGGGTTTCTGGTCGAAATTGCCAGAATTCCCTAGAGGTTAATCGCTTGCGTAAATCTCTAAAAATATTAATCGACTAATTTAATTTGTTTTTTTTTTCCAATTGATTCAGCAACATTGTAGATTGACATTTTAAAAATATTGATTGCATTATTTGTATAAATCAACTTATATTATTTGATTAATTACACCTACATGTTTCGGAAATACCAATCTTGTTTTTCTAAATTATTTGAAAAATTATTTTTAAATATTATTGTTGAAGTTCTTGATTACTCGCAATTATTGGAAATTTTTTTAGAATTCGGCTAGTAGTTAAATTTAATTGATTCTTGATAATATTTTGTTTACTATTACAAGCTTTACTAATTTCTAATGATACTAAATTATTCAATTTCAGACCAAAATTATTTATGTGTAAAATAGAAAGTCCTAAATTTTTATCAAAACCGTGATCATTTTCTAATAAATGATTTGAAAATTCAGAAAAACCATGATTATTCAGACATCTCAAATGCTCTCTTACATTGAAATTCCGACGGGTTTTACCAATATAAAACGCTGTACAATCGTTACACGATAGTTTATGTTAATATTTAACAATTCAGGTGTTTATTCAATCAATATTTTTTAATTAATTTTTGACACAAAAACAGTTCTTGAGTTCAGCCGATTCTATAATGTATGTCTGTGATTAGTCTGGGGCGAGAGAGAATCATTAATACAACGCGTGTGAAGATTGATTGATTACTATATTTGTCTTTCGCTGGCATAAAATCGCTTAGAGACGGTAGTTTTTAAATGGCCAACCACATCTCGGCAATATGACGGATACTCGGCGTATTTTTATTTTATTTTAACGTTTTGAAGGTGAAAATAAACACAAGGTACAGTTGCCGGCAAACTTCTTGAAATTCTTTGGCGTAGTGGGGGAATGCGCAGAAGACAAAATTTGGGTCTCTTTGGTGGAAAGGTACGTGCGCAAACTTCCCCCCCACTACGCCGTAAAATTTCAAGATGTTTGCCGGCTACTATATACATATAAAATGAGAGTATTATTATCTAACGTTCCTTTTTACACTCTTTTATTTATCTTCACTTGCCTGTTTATTTGTCATAAAATTTAGTAATAGAAATATCAACAACTTCTCGATTAGCAAATGTATATTTCCTGTGACAATGCACTATTCAACATGATTTGTTTTGATATTTTGAGGCATAATTAATTTTAATATTCCATATAAGAAAAGTGCAAACATATCGCAAAAATAGATACTCAGTTGTCTAATTTTTTTTTCTATGAATAATAAATACTTAACTTGATTAGGAACGTCAAAATATTGTTGTTATTAAAATTTTATTTTGCTTTATTTTTTTTAATATGCCAAGCAAACTTGTGTTCTCGACATTTTTTTGGAATTGCTTGTTTTAACACAGTTTTCGTTGCAAATTTTATTTTGACCGTTTACCTGTCATTTGACAGTTGAGTGAATTTGAATGTCCCTAGCAATATTCCCTCTCTAAGGTGTGCGGGTGTGCGGCCGTACACTCATAAATATTTGTCCGCACACAAGGAATGAAATATACGATACCAGAATTTAGATTTGCCTTAACAGACCAAACATTGACTGTCATTAGATGAAGTATCAAATTCGGATGTAAAAATATTGTTTTTTAATTATTATTATTTAACTTATAGATTATTACTTCTTAATTAGGTCTGTGCTTTAGTAATTTATGAGTGACAAAAATGATGCACATATTATTTTTTTACAAATTTTTTTACAAATTTTTTACTGCTCAGATGAGTTTATAGTCCGCACACACAATATATAGAAAAATTACAGGGAACGTTGGTCCCTAGCAACATTTTAAATGGAATAAATGCTCTTCTTTCTTCTTTTCAGAATAAATAGTTGTAGGTATACATAGTTTCAGGTGACGTTTGTATCACTTTTGTTGTCAAATCGAACGTCACGTGCAAGGGTTGAGTTTTTGTCTCTTTCCATCAATCTCGAGCTGTGATCTCCAGATCTGAATCACATCACGTGTACATGGTGCTGTTCTATTCCGAGGATACGAGCTACAAGATTCATAAATTGGCGTCAAGGACCTAGATCTTAGTCTGGTGATACAACCCAGGCCAGTACACCACATCCCTCGTCCGCGACGACTATCGGCTCCCTGGACAGCGGTCCAATGTCTGTCCCCAACCTGAAAAGAAAAATCATTAATTTTGTTTTGATAATACGGTCATCCCACCCTTCCCTCTTGCCTGGTTGAAATATTACGTTAAAAACTGGTAGCTATAAATGCGTGCTAGTGGCACAGACAGAATTTTCTCGTTGCCTTCTCAACATGGCAGCGCGCCTGGTGTGTATGAGCCACGCTAGACCGTGTTTGTGCCAGCGTTTATCTCGAAAACTTAGTTGTTAGCTATTTAAAGCCTGCGCAAAATAAAGGTAGTATTTAAAAATATAACTGAATCACGTACAACACCAGGTAGGTACTAGACGCTGGTTACAAACAATTATCATTATATATGTGATTCTTTTTAATGGAGTTGCGTACACGGTATATGCACGCGTCACATCAATATTAAAAATTTCAAACAAATCTAACGCTTGTGCTATAAAAATTGGACTAACTCGCTTGTTTCCTGGAATGAGGTTCGAACTAGTGATGGTTAAACCGCTTTTTTAACCGGTTATTTTCGGTACAGTTATTTGGAATTTGTACTTGATTGTATCAATTATTGATAGCCAACATATAATTATTGTTTAGTACATCGTGCAACCATCGTGCCCGTCGAATTGCAAAAAATTAACAAACAGTTGACAATCATCGACGCAATCAGATACAAACCTCAAATAACGCTTTGTGTGTCGCCGGTTAAAGTACCATCACTAGTTGGAACCCAACTGGATAAGTGGCGAGTGACTTAAACATTAGACCAATAACCGCACCAGAATATATTTCTTCGAGATAGCATTCAGTCAAATTCTGGTAAATTATGCTATCCATATTCTAAAGAAATATCCACTGTCAATACGAATAATAAAAAGGGCGTGAATTATCACCTGCTCGTAATCTAGATGACGTCACCTAACTCGCCAAGGTTACTTCGAAAACACATGCATAAAAAAGTGTTGCAATTTTTATCGCAACATCTTTAATTTCGTCATCATTAATTGAAACGTAATCTAAAGTAAAAATGACTGCCGAATTATTAGAATTCATGCCATAATGAAATTAAACACACTTAAGTGTTTAATTTCATTTATTTATTTAACTAATTACCATCACACCATTTCTTCACAGGTTTAAACGGAGAGAATGGAGCGCCACACTAATCTACACTAGTCTCACCGCTTCTTTCATATAATTATCGATGTACAGGTTGAACAGCCATGATGGCATATGAAACATGTGTGAATGTGCCGTTCCTTCTTACACTTGCTGTACTTCCAACGCGCATACAAATATTATGTTTTTGTTTTAACGTAATGAGCTTCTTGCATAAGTCAAAATCACGTGAGAATTGTCCAAAAGTTTTGGCACTTCAAGTACCGATTCGAACAGTCTATTTATTCACTAGCTGCTTACCCGTCAGAAATGACGGAACATTTGTTCGCGTCTTTTCTAAGCCCTAGTATATATTTATAGTATATTTTTGGCGTGAGTATCTTCACATGGTATCTTCATGCGTTGAGCGGCCGGTTTGAGTTTGCTGGCCCGGTGTTCAAGCCCCATCTTCGGCCGTTTAAATTCGCTTTTTTTGACGTGAATTCGAACGAGATTACGGACGTTACACGAAGTTACGGGGACAGACAGACAGATGGACGAACAGACAACTTAACTATGACTTAAAACATTTTACAGCACAGTATGAAATACTTTTTTATACTGGGTAATTTTAATTAGTACGCTTATAGGCATATAGTGCTCGTATTTGGAAGACGTATATTAAATTATTTACAATTAAAGAGTTAAAGTTGTTATTAAATTATAGTTATTATTATAATTTTATTTAACTGTATTACTTTTATACGAACCGTATGTTTTATATCAAAATGCATATAATTTACGGCCACGAAAGCAGTTATCAGTCCGCCCTCTACCTCAGCAGGTAAAGGTCGTCCTCCTGATGACGTTGAATAAGCATTCAACGAAACGTCGAGAATCGTTTCTCGGAAAAACATACGGTTCGTATAAAATATCCGCAACCAGCTACAGTTATATTACGGAACTATCCCTAAATATACAAAAATATATATTTTTTCAGTTAAGTTATTTTTCTGTGCCACTGTGCGTCGGAAGAAATAATCAAATCACGTGACTGAATTATGGGGTCACGTGTCAAGTAGTGTCTGGCTACTCCAAATTTAAAAATCGTCTGTTCTCCTCTCTGCTGACGTCACCGAGACACTGCTCACTTATGCAGCGTTCGCATGTATTCGATGAATCAATTCAATAGACTCCAATACAATCGAATAGTAGAAACATCATTCCTATGGATCATCGATGTATCATCGTCTGCCTTACAAAAGAAAAAATATACAATGTCTCATACGTTTGGATGTTGATTCTGGCTTACGACTTTTGTTTAGGAAAACAAATAAATTGTTATGTTGTGTTTGCTATTTGTTATCGTTCATCTGCCGCTGGCAGTCCTTGCCGTCTGGGCAGTGACGTAGCTACCGTCTGGGCACTGCACAACAAATGGGTCGGAAACGCTGAACAGTTTTAACAGTACCAGCAATTTCTTATTCAATTTGTAAATTTTTAAATGAAAAATATACAGGATGTACCAGAGCTAGCAGCAGATGCTTGGCAGGTAGATTCCTGACTGTGTTACGAGTCTAAAATGTTCAAGCAACCACGGCCTAATGTCAATAGTTATGGAGTTACGCAATATCAAATTTTGCATTTTTTTCTCAATATTTCTTACTTATTTTTTTGCAAAAAGTTGAACTATCATTACAGTATCTTGTGTCGATTATGAAAAATTCACTCGCTTTAGTACAAGTCGAATAAAATGATAAAAACCTTGCAAAAATTGAAAAAAGATTTTTTTACAAGGTTTTTATCATTTTATTTAAGTTGTATTGAAGCAAATGAATTTTTCATAATCGATATAAGTTACTGTAATGATATTTCAACTTTTTGCCAAAAATGAGTCAGAAATATTGAAAAAATATGCAAACTTTGATATTGCATATCTCCATAACTATTAATATTAGGTTATGATTGCTTGAACATTTTAGGCTCATAACATAGTCAGGAATCTACCTGCCAAGTTTCTGCTGCTAGCTCTTGCACACCCTGTATGTAAAAATATTGTTACTGAAGAACAGAAGTCCGCCATCCGTCAGACTTCCACACACCGATAAACGAGAGACATCTGGCGGCAAAAATAATAAATAATTCGCACATTGGCGAAATTCGATAGCCGACGCAGGTAAAGTATCGGGAGCACATGGCAGGCGAGGAGGCTCTCGTGTTGCAAAACGCCACCGCGCAAAATGACGTCATCGCTCGTGATGTGGCTCTCTCGTGTGTGGGAACGCTTGGAATGGCCCTATGCGGTATCCGACAACTGTGTCAATGGTTCAAGAATGGATCGTAAAAGGCTAATGAATTCTTTTCCTTGCGTGCCGTCTCCAACGGAGGCAGCCAACCCATGGCCATCTTCGCTTTAGGTGCTGTGGCGCGAAATTATGCAGTCTCTTCAGATTTTTAAACCAGGAATTGCTACTTCCTTCTCCACACATTTTCCCCAGTAAAAAGTTGCTTGTAGGTACTCATTTCCCCTTACGTCACGACCGAGGCTTTCCAGACTTTTTGTGAAAATAATTCAACATCAAGATAGGTATGGAAGTCTTTTTGGGTGTCTGTCGTACGTCCTACCTATCGTACGTCTGGCTTAAGTGATCACTTTACACAATGTAACGTTCGCCATTTCCTCCCATGATAGACTAGGTACCACATCTATCGTATTTCGTATGTGGGTTGTATTTTTATTACCGCCACCTGCAGACCAAAGCTTTTTCATTCCCATAATCCAATACAGATGTCACTGTTGATAATGAGGTATCTATATTTTGATTGGAGTTTTTAAAGCAATATCCTTTATGTGTACACGTTATTCTTACGAATTATTTCAATTTTTTTACTCCTTTTAGACTAGTTTTTATATTCGTAATATTTTGAGTATGTCCAAATTTTTCGAGAACACGATACTGGATTTATCCCTAGGGGACATCATTAATCAATAAATTATAGATGTCTCATAGAGACGAAGCTACATTTTTATGTAAAAAGGGCTTCCATACCTACTTTTCCACAACAATTATTATTCATCCGTCGTAGAACTTTCCCATCATCAGTCGATCTGATCATGAGACTTCGGTCATCTCCCCGTACATCCAAATCTATGGGGTACAATATTTTTCGTATACTACTTAATCATGATCCAAGTTTCCATGCCATAAAGAAGAATAGAGAATAGTTTTACATCGAACGATTCTCACTCGCAGCACCAACGCTAGATCACCATTTTCAAAGGGTCAAGTTTCTCAATCAAGGGCAAATGTCTGTAGCAGAGCTAGTCCATAAAGGTACAGATACACATGCTTATTTTGCTTATTAGCATGCTCATAAATTACTGGCATACTCTTGTTATAGAATAGAGACGCTCTTGTTCAAAATGGAAACTTTGCAAACTGAAACAGGAAATTCAAGTGGCGGTTGATTTTTGAGCGTGCTACTAATGAGCATGCTCATTAGTAGCAATGTGCGTACAGTAGCCGGCAAACATCTTGAAATTTTACGGCGTAGTGGGGGGAAGTTTGCGCATGTACCATTCCACCAACGAGACCCAAATTTTGTCTTCTGCGCATTCCCCCACTACGCCAAAGAACACATACACGCCACTAAATAGCAATGGCTTAAGAAGGTCAATACTACGCAAGCTCACGTGCCACTAATAACTAATAAGCACGTGTATACTTTACAGGTAGATTCTTACCTAAATTCTGAGTCGAAAATGTTTAAGCGACCGTGTCCTTATATCAATATTTACTGAGGTAAGGGACTTCAAAGTTAGCATTCTTTTTAAAATATTTCTGACTTCTGTAAAACTTTACGTTTAAACGATTAAATATAAAAAGTTCGTATCAATACACCAACATAATAATAATGATTTGCACACTTTTCATTCATACCTCAATATAGTGCAAGAAAATAGAAAGCTATTATTATAATTGTACCGAAATTCAAAACAACTTTTGCTTAACGACAGCACATTTATTTAGCTCCATATTTTTTCAATAATATACCAAAAAAGATAACAAGTAAGAGTACACTTAATAAAATAACATAAACAGAAATTTGAAACTATTATTTTATTTCGGAAACATAGAGTACAATTTTAATTTTTTTATATAATGTCAAAAAAATATTCGTGAGTATGACCAGTAAAGTTTCCTCGAAGCTGGTAATAAAAATAAAAAAAACCAAATAAAAAACAATGATAAAGAATATGTGATAAATAATAAATATTTCAAAGATTTAAATTATGATAATGCATAAAATGGGATTACGGAGTTTCATTTTAAATAAACGCAAATTGTCAGTAAAAATGTCTAGATTATTTGTAGAATTTAACATATTGTATTTTGAGGTGCAACGAGTTACAAAGCAGTTTTTTAAGTAGTTAGTCCTACCAAAGTTTGCGTAAAATAAATTATTTGAACGCGTTGAGTATGTAGGACAACTTAAACCTATTTGCTCTAATAAATAGGGCGGGTCAACCAAGTTATTTAAATATTTATTTTATTTAAATCGCACTATAAAAAATTATCTAATAATTCATCAAAATCATCAAATTACAATGCTAAAATAGTATTTATGTGCACGCTATAAGGAAGGTGACCGTGTGAACTACAAACCACTAAGAAGTAGAGCCAATATGGTAGTATAGTAGTATGGTTATCAGCCAATAGAATAATGTTTGGTTATTATAGAATAGAAAATTACGATTTGGCTCAGCGTCAAGACAAATGTTATGATGACGTAGCCGATTTTCCAGACTTATTTTGCTCAATGACTTCCGCCCCAGAGAGGTAGCCCACTGCCAGATTTCACACTGCGAAAATAAACCGTTTATAATATTCTTAGACGTTTAAATTTGTAAATATTGTTTTTTTCATGAATACGTTTCTGACGCGATTTTACAGGCTCGGCTCAAAATTAACACATCAAATCGAGAACGGCCGAATTGATTTTGTTTCTGTTTTCAGTTTTAAGCTATACGTCATCGCGGTGCAAAGCAATATGCAAGAATGTTATGTGTGCGGCATATTTTGTGTTTGTTTATGATTCATGTGCCGGAAAGAGCTACTCGAATACCAAAACTATTTTATTGTGACAACACTAGAACCAACTCGCATTTTAACTCTGTTGTCCCAGACTGCATAGGCTAGGTAACACCTATGGTCTTATCTCTGATATTTTTAATTCCAGTTTAGCGCAGTATAAAGATTCGCTACTAAAAGCTATACACCCTGGCGTCCTGAATTCATAATGCAATCACAAAAAAATTATTATACCTATTTTTTTAACCTTGTATATAGGTACTTCACACATCCTTTTTCTAAATTACTGTTATAACTTTAAACATCTATCTATACTATACTATGTCAATTCTGTAATTTTTGCTGTTCTACTCTTTGGATTTCTTGTATATATTATTATGTAAAAGCTACTTCTGTGCCGTATATTGAAATAAATAAATATAAAATTTATTTTGTGGATAATTCATCAGAGACATACATCTATGAATCTATATATCTTATATCTATAATCTAATATCTATCTATATATCTATAATCTCGCAGCTAGTAGCAAAAACTTTGAGTGGGTCTTCTTCGTCCAGTTTTGAATACAAAATATCCTTTACCCATCTGGTGAAATGTCCACAGTTAAGGAAATAAGTGGCGTCAAAGTTTGCGTTTTTGTTCAATATTCCTGACCTATTAAACTGTCACCGACGTATACCTACGTCTCGTTTATTTATTTTTTTAATCTCGTCTAGTAAGGGTCGGGATGACAATCTAAAGATCCCCCAATATACGCGGAAGCTTAAAGTTTGTGTACACAAGCCCGTAATTAATATTTTGTATGTAAAACATTATTACTTTTGTTAACAGAGATGATATTTTAATAAACTATTCTAGATAGTAGTTTAATTTTAATTATCTGCGTTAATTGCACGAAGCTTCCACAAAACTCACTAGTATTTAGATTTTAGATTGAGTAAATTTAATTACAAATTTGCTTTTAATTATCCCCCAGCACGCGCGCGCCGTTACAATTACTATATACCCAAAATGTTATTTCAGAAATGTGTTTTAGTAATAAAACGTAAAATATGTATTATTTATAATTGGGTAAACAATTGATAGCTTAACGTATATTATAGATATCTCACAGAGACGAAACTGTATTTCTTATGGGAAAGTAGGTATAGAAGTCATTTGGGTGTATATAGGACTTATGACCTATCTTATGGTTGGCTTAAGTGATCACTTTACACAATGTAACATTCGCCATTTCCACCCATGATAGAATATACCATGCTTATTCATTTTTTTGGAAGTTGTATATATGTTCAAATTGCGTGGAAAGCTTTCACATACGAGTTGTAGGCGCCTTTCCATGCGGCCTGTACAAAGCCATTTTCATTCCCCTAAATCCCCACAGATGTCGCTTATGAGAAAATCTACAGTTGATTTTACGGAATTTTGAGAGCAATATACTTTATTGTGTAATAATAAGAAATACAGTTTCGTCTCTGTTTAATTGATTAATAATGTCTCTGTGGCATAAATCCGGCACTGTTCTGAAAGATTAGAACAAACTCAAAATATTCTGAATTGATAGCTTCTTTGTATCCTTTGAGGTTTTTAAAGAGGTTTCAAATATGGGGTTGCCTAATGGACTTAATAATTCATTTACTGATTTTTAGTAGTACAAAAACCTATTAAAAGCAGGGTTCAAAAAAATCCGATTTTTATATATATATCCAAACTTTTTTCTTCTTTTTTGCACGCGTCGATTGATACAAACTCGCTATAATAAGGTAATTTTTTTTATGCATGAATTATTATTTATGAACTAAAGGAATTGCGTACTGAAAAAGGCTAATATATGCAATTATTGTATACAAGTTATGAAAATTTCTCTTTCTAATGTAATGCTATGGGTGTTTGTTTCTTTTTGTGAAATAAAAAACGGATTATATGTAACAAATTAAACTAAAAAACAACCGTAGCATTTTTAAAAAATACAACTAGCGCCATCTATTAACGACCGCAGAAAGTTTTTTTTTTATATATATCGAGAATAAAAATCAAGCCATAAATATCGTGATATATACTTATCATGATATATATCCGCGGATATGTATCCTCCAACCCTGACTAAAAGTATAATATAAAGTCGATTATCGTCAGCGGCGCAACAGTCCAGTCTGGGCCTTGACCTTCGCCGTCTTTTTCCAGTTTGCCATGCTGACTGCACGCCATCCGACCAACGCAATCTGGGTTTTGTAATACTCCTTCGGAAAATGAGTTTTGCATCAATCCCTGTCTTAGCTGGTCGCTCTGAAATCATATATTTATTAATATTTAACATTTCTTAATTAATTCAGTACAGTTTTATCTCCATAATATTGGATTTATAATCGTAAGAAAACATATTCTGTGTACATACGAAAATTTCGTAACTAAGGCCGGCGCCACACTACGCGGATTTTTCGCCGCGTCTCTTCAGTCGTGCTTATCAAACACACTACGCGGATGATTTTACGCGACGGAAAAGACGCGGCGGAAGGTTGATTTTTAACACACTGAAAACGAGATTTATGGCCGCGGCATTTCGGTTAATGCTTAGATTTTTTGAATTATTGTAAATAACGATCAGTTTGTTACTCTTATATTTTATTATTTAATATTAGAACAAAGGTTATATCTTCATTAAGTGCCGTCTTTAAAAAAAAAATTGTCTAGCATATACATTCTGATATAAATGAATGATAAAAACTAAAATCCTACATTTTCGTAAAAATTCGCGAAAATATAAATTTGCCTTGAATGTGTCGCCTTAAAGACTCGCAAAAGACGTTTAATAAAGCATTTATTAGATATTTCGTCAAAGTAATATCAACGCACTATCTTTATGACGGATAGGATAGCGATCTGAGATAAATCTGTCAGACGTCAGACGCAGCAGGTTCCACGTTTCAGGTTTAAAATAGTTGCCACGTCGTGGGAGATCTGGCGCTGCTTCCATTCATCACGCGGTCGCTGGCCACCGTCCCTGAACTTGGTATTTTGAGAGGATCCAACCAGAAGGTACAACAGTATTGCCAGCGAGACTTGGAAGCGACCGGCAGCGACACGCTACACTGTTCTATCATACGCTATTTGTTCTTGTAAAATTTCACAAGTACGATTTTAAATTAATTTTCAAACATTCTCGATGTTTTCTTGACTGTTCGCATGATACATTTTTGAGTCTGCTAATGGATCCACGACTGATTTGACACACCCTCCCCACCCAATTATCCCATATGGTAACAGGGATTGTGTGACGGAGTAATATACAGTTTTAAGGATTACCATACTTAGAATCCTATGTACGGGGTATCTCATAGCTAGTATCAAAAACTTTACAGGTGGATTCCTGCCTTATAATGAGCCGAAAATGTTCAAGCAACCATGACCTTATATCAATAGTTATGGAGGTATGCAATATCAAAGTTTGCATTTTTTTTCAATATTTCTGACTTATTTTTTGCAAAAAGTTGAACTATCGTTGCAGTAACTTGTATCGGTTATGAAAAATTCAATCGTTGAAATACAAGTTGAATAAAATGATAAAATCCTTGGTAAATTGAAAAAATATTTTTTATATAGTTCTATATGCTAAAAATTAGTCAGAAATATTAAGAAAAAAATGCAAACTTTAATATTGCATATCTCCATAACTCTTGATATTAGGCCATGGTTGCTTAAACATTTCGTCATGATCGTAGAACAATGACGGATGTGCAAAAAATTCCATATTGACTTTTTTGGATCGTTAAAAAGCGAAAAAAAGAAGCCATCTAATGGTATATAAAAAAAATGTATTTTTTCTCATTAATTTAACCGTCTTTATACGAAGTCGGTACAACGACGGTCCTGATTTGCGATCGTAGAACAATGCAGCATGTGTAAAAACGTCGTTGTACTGCGCTGACTATATTAGAGGTTTGAAAGGTATCAACTTTAAATAACTAACCCAAGTTTCAAAGGAAAATCTTTTATAGTTATCGAGCTACGACATAAAGTGTCTTTATGTAAATAAAACTTCAAACTGCTCTCGTGCAAACTTGAGAAAAATCACATGCGTTGTAATTCTACGATTTTCGACTCATTATCAAGACAGGAATCCACCTGTAAAGTTTTTGCTGCTAGTTTTGAGACACCCGCAATTTTTTTACCCTAGCTGATAGATCTTGAACGTGATATAGCCGCCCCTTAGTATATCTCTAGGACTAAAAGTTTGGTGAATATGTTTTGCGATATGTAAAGTCCATCTTGTTCCTTTGTATCGTTACAGAGTTAGCCATATACACCTAAGCTATCTTGGTCGTGTACTGCACTCCCAGCAGAATAAGTGATGCCGATCGGGCGGAAGCGATCGTCGCGGACAGCGGCGTCACAGCGACCCCTTGAATAGCAATGTGCAAGGTACAAGGTGTCGCGTGTGTCCGTGCGCGACACGTCACGTGTGGCGAGCGGGACGGAGGACTGGCCGGACAGAGGACCAGGCGCAATCTCGCACCGAGGTATTTGATCTCGACTTTGAGAGACACGCGCGTGTGACCAGCGGACGGACGCCCGCCGCATTCTCAGGACCGTTTTATGAGCGAAAGCTCCCGTATCGGTCCTACTCACACGTCGCCAGGTGGACAATTTTCTCTCTAAAGGCCGTCTCCGTGCCACTTAGGGTGTCTAGGAGTAAAAACTCGGGAGAGTCTGCTTTATCAAAAGATAAGTCTGAAAAATTAAAAAAAAAACAATTTCCCCGTGTGTAGACATTTTACCCAAAGTATATAGAATGCTTTTCGTGCACGCTCTTTAATGAAGCCTTTAACAGGGCAATCTGCAATGTTTGGTTTATCTGATCATACTTAATCCTGCCTTGCAACATGACTAAATTCATTCATTCGACATTTTTGCTGATAGTATAACTGTGTATTGGACTAAATTGTAACAATTCTTTCGTCTCAACTAAATGGTAATGGATAAGTAAATATTTCTTTTTCTTCTTCCTGTTTAAACTTCTCTTTCCGCTTCTGTTTTTAATTTACTCAAATCTATTATATGTACTTTATCCTCTTAATGTACTGTAATTTTTATAACTATCCGTCTTTTGTGATTTTTACTTGTAACTGTAATCTTGTACTTGAATTTTTTTAACTACATATCTGCCTTATGTGATTTTTTTATTTTATATTTTGTAAAAGCCTATAAGGACGTTAAATAAATAAATAAATTCAAAGAATTCGTACAAAGATTTTTATACACTTCCACCGCATTCAGTCTATTTTCGTTATATTTTTTGCCAATTCCAGGCTTCGTTTCCATGCATTAGAGTTTTCACTAGAACTCCATTACGAACCGCTAATCGTTTGACAGATCCTCTTGGCCATAATAGCATTCCGTTCACCATTGACGTTATTTTCCGCAGTCATCGTTATTTCGATATCCTCGTCTCAGTCTCCCCATCCCTAGCAAACTCGCTTCCCAATTTTTTTAATTTCCCAAAACACAAACTCGTTCACTTGTTTTTAGCATTCTTTTCTCCTCATTACATTGCATTTGGTCACTCTTTCGGCTCTTTCGAACACCATCACTTCGACTTGCTAATATTAATTAGAAGTACTCACTTATTATTAATTTTAAACACTATTTTTAAAGATTGATATATTACTATCGACTTTAGTGCTACCTTTGTGTCTATTGATAATGGTGTATAATTTATAAAACACCACCACGCGCTGTCGCGAGGTCGATCCGTGTCAGCATTGTATTCTCCTAAAGCGGTCCATTCACTCTTCAGCACATCACCGCGGCTGCATGCAGCCTCTGCTATCAGCTGCACTGTGACAACTAATCAAGAACATGTGTTGTCTCTGTGTGTGTGGGGAGGTCTGTTCACAAAAACATCGAACCGAGCAAACGTCCGCCGTCACAGAACCGAACTGAACGTCGACTTCGGTCTTGAAAACGATTTAGTAATTCATCCCGAGTGTGCGTGTGTTGTATTCAGGGGCGGATTCTGGAATAAACCCAGATGGTTTCGATTTTTGATGTGTAGACATTTTTATTTTATTTATTTAATTAAAAATATGCATAATTTTTTTTGTGTGTATATACCTCACCAAAAGAATTATGATTCTTGTGTGTGGTGAGGGATAACCACTTACAATCGTAGGTATAGATAATGTAATCTAATTAAATAACAATTAGAAATTAGGAAAAGGAAATCAAATATATCAAAATCTTAATTTAACACAATATATAGAATAGGCAGTCAAGTAAACAATAATATAGAATAAGCAGTCAAAAGAGACCAAACTCAATCACAAAGTCAATTCTATAGTAAATTAGAACCCATTCGGGTTCACTGGGGGAATATGCACATAAGACGCGACCGCAAAACATTCACCATCATGCAAAATAAATTGAAAAAATCAAGTAATTGTACAGGTATCTCCCTCTATTGTACTAGAGTACCTAAACTCAATAAATAAATACGTAATACTTGTAAGCATAGTGAACACTTTTAATTCTAAAAGCTTTTGTCACTTTTTAGAAATTCTTACAATCACATGAATTTGATATTGTCCTTTAACATCCTGGTAGGTAAGTAAATTTAACCAATTGAATTGTTTTTGAATTCGGTGTCTGCACGCGTGATACACCTAAAATAGACACGTTTTAATCATTTATATAAGTTCGCAATTTTAAATATTAATGTAGGACTAAAAAGTTTTGCGTAGAGCTTACTTGAGGTGAAATTTTTACGAAAATTGAGCTGTATAAATTATATTTTTTATTATTACCTAAAAAATAGAATAGCTGCCTACACATAGTACAATGCTAGGCGACCATTTTCTAATAAATTAAATTAAACAATATATTTGTAATAATGTTCCATTTCTTTTTCCTTCCCAGTGAACTGGACACGTACGTGATTTTTATGCATAACCAAGAAAACTTTACTTTTTTGTTTTATCTACATATGTAAAATTGTAATTTTACAGCATCTTAGAATAAATCAAATATTTTCTAAAATATTGTACGCAAAGAGAACAGGTATTATATGTGGGATATAAAGCAAAGGCAGCCATACCCAAAAAAATTAATACAGTCGTCGAGGATTACTAATTTATAATGTACGGAATTCGAGATTTTATAGGAAACATAGCCTATCAATTTATAGGATGCATGATTTTGGAATATGTAGATATATAAAATCTAGAATTCAGTACATTTTAAATTAGTAATCCTCGGGGACTGCATTCAAACATTTTTTAAAAATATTTTTGGATAATGCTGCCTTTGCACATACGATGTAGGGCGTGATAGAGCTAGTCCACAATACAGATACATCCTCCCTGAATCATAAGCCAAAAATAAACAATATCCTAATATCAATATTTCATCTAATTTCAATACTTCTGACTTCTTCAACAATCTTCTTGACAATCTTCAAAGTAACTTACATCGAATATAATGAATTCTGTGACAGTAGACTATATTAAACTACATCTATATTAATATCGTCAGAAAAAAAAACGGCCGTATTGAATGAGATTTATGTGATATATGTAATTATCGTTCCTGTACGGAACGAAGTGCGTTATCGATTTTAGTGTTTGTGATTTGTCCGATTGTCTCGTTTTTCCCGGGCCTGTCTCGGGTCGCCAATCCGCCCCTGGTCATATCCGTTCTTGTGTGTGTGATCCAATCTGTTGTCCGCTCATTCATCTTGTTGCCAATGACGGAAGCAATCAACACAGACAGATGGATACGAATCTAAGTGACAAATCACTTCCGATTCGCAATTTGAAAACTGATCAAATACGCACACAATGTGTTAAATGTTAGCATTTCTAATCCGTGTTTTATATATAATAGTTTATATTTTTATTTTTTTGTAAATATAGTTTATATATTACTGCCTCCTCCCAAGACTTCTGCTTTTATATACATTAAATTAATATTCCTTTAAGTATTATATTTCACTGAAAAAGGCGAAAAATTTTTTTAAGATAACGAAAAGCCGAAACAAATTATTTATTCAAAGCGCGTCTCAACTTACTTTAAAAAAATATTTTATTTTACTTAATTTTATTGATCAATTGGAGAGGATATTAAAGAAAATATATGAGGCCAGGGTTGAAGGCGACAGGTACAGAGGGCGTCCGCGAAAGACCTGGCACGATCAGATACACCAAATTTTGGAAACGGCCCTGTTACAAGTTTCAACAATGGAATAGCGTGCATGAGAAGATGTATGAATGTGGTCAATGCGAAAGCGGTGCATCTGGATAGAAGAGTGTGGCGTTCTATCCTCTCTGCCTACCCCTTCGGGGAAACTGAGTGATGGTTAGTTGTAAATTTTTTAGTTGTCTTGTCTTATTTTTTGACAGTTATTTTGATATTTCAAAACTTCATATCTCGTGGCGGAAATGGCGAATCAGATTGAAATAATTTTTCTCTTATTTTTGACAGAAATTAATATTTTGGAGATTCACCGAATAAGGTGGAAATGTCTTTTCGAGCTGAAAATAGTCACGTTTACCTATAAATTAAATTTGAAATAAGCTTTGTAAATATTCGAACGTGTTATTCGTCCCACGCACGTCATTGGCTAGTTTTGTAAGTTAAGTCCCAATAAATCCCAACTTGATCGCGGTTTCGAAACTTGCAATCGTTTCTAAACTACGACATACTACTCGTGTGCAGGTATACCGTTGCCGAATCGTCTGCTGAGATCCAAGGAATCCTGAAAGTGACGAGTGTCGTCTATTTTTAATTCAGATAAAAGCCCGATTCCCAATTTACGAGCGCTGTAGACATACCCCAACCGGAAATCGATAGGATCGCATGTTTACGAGATGGGAATGCACCAAGTGGAATCTTTCTGTAATCGATGAATAAACATTACACCAAAATCCCAGCATCTCGTATAATCTTGGTTCTATTCTGAACTTCATCATTTTCTACCTGGGGTCCCTTTTACAGTAATATTTACTACATGTGAATAATTACTAACCATGTATAATCAATTTATTATATTTTATATATTTATATATTTAGTCTTTTGATGTGCAAGACAATCGTCTTGTGCCACTTCACCGCCGGAACGGTGCGTAACATGTTAATAATAAATTATGTTTTTAAAATTAAAAAAACTAACCCATAAAAACCAAATTTTTATTATACTCCCTTTCTCATTTATTAGTTGAAGCAGGATTCGCGCCTACTCCACGTCGGGCTCGAGTCGGGCGACGCTACGAAAGGGAGTAATAACAAATTTAGAAAAATCCAAAATTATAATATAATTATGAATTTTTTTAAACGAAAATTTGTTAGACGATTTTTATCGTCACCACAAGTCTGCCTGCAAAATTTCAGCTCGATTGGATAACGGGAAAAGGGTTAAAAAATAAAAATCCATCCAAAGTTTTTTCGGCACACAAGCAGACAAGCCGACAAGCAGACGCTAAGAGTTAAAAGAAAGGGAGTAAAAAATAGCCCCTTCTTATCAAAATTGCCCACGAAGCGACCATCAGCTAAATAGGATAACATAAATAGGGCAATGCTCCACAGCGATGAAGTAGATCCCAGCCTGGATAAGGAAAACGGCGTCCCGACAATTGCGCTCAAGACAACTGCGCGCAGCACGGTTACAACGCGCAATACAGAGGTAAACGAGGACATTAATTCCCATGTATTTCATTTTAGAGTGTTTCCAAAGATGAAAAGTGCATAAAAACTAAACGGACATAAAAAAAGTGTAATTTCATCCCTTTAATATTTCAATTATTTTAACACATTGAGGGTGTATTAGCACAATGAAGAAAAAAAGAGAATACTTTTGATGAAATTAGACGATTTTTTATTTTAATGTGTTCTATTGTTGAAGATAAACTTTTTCGTGGATTCTTTCACACAATTTCGACTAATATAAGTTGGCTATGGTTTAAGTTAGAGGCTTCTTTGTTTACATTTTTCATCTTGTAGTTATGTTCTGCGCGGCTTTAGCCTTGCGCCTGATTTTCGGCGCGCAGTAATCATTATAATAAATTCTTGATAAATATTATTGGTTAAAATTATCATGTTTGGAGCTAATAAATTTGTAACAGATTCAAATTATACAACGACCTACCACAGCAGGACTAGACAATTCACTACTAACAATTTCAAAATAGAAGTAACAAAAATGCTAAAACCCTGTCAAATATAACTAACGACTTTATGCCCTTATTATTATTTTTGTATTATTATATCGGACTATTACGTAATATATTTTCCATAGACCTTTCAGATCTCTATTATATTTAAAAAAAATATTCGACTTATAATTTCGACAGGAATCTACTTGCTAAATAGTGTGGACTAGCTCCGTTATATCGTGTATAAAAAGTAACCCATAAAAAAAGTTTTTACAATACTCCCTTTCTCATTTTCGGGTTTCGTGTCTACCATATGCGTCGGAATCTCCATACAATTTACTCATTTGTATGAAAAACCATATTAAAAATTTAAACAATCCAAAATTATACTATAAATATATTTTTTTAAACGAAAATTTGAATCGTCGCCACGAGTCTGCTTGCAAAGTTTCAGCTCGATTGGATCGCGGGAAAAGGGTTAAAAATCGATCCAAAGTTTTTCGTCAGACAAGCAATCAATCAATCAGACGCCACGAGTTAATATAAAGGGAGTTAATATAAAAAAATAACGTAATATTTCTTTTATCGCACCGTGTTCGATATGGCTCTCGCCTCCACCGTCTCGGCATCCCTACACGGCACCCCGGGCGGGAATATTTAGTGTTGTGTACTTTAGTCTAATTGTTTACATGTACAATTATGTCACACGACATTGCGACCGCCGCGTACAGCACGCGATCCGCGTATTTATAGCGGCCGCTGGGTGCGTCAACTCTATATTTTATCTGAAACTATCTCAAACGGCGGGCGTGCCGAACCTTTTGCAAAAATACCGCTTTGGAATTAAACTTATTCCCGGTATTCGCAAAAATTCGCAAAGACTGCACTTTGAATGTGGAGCTGAAGAACGAAGTACAGGGTGCGGCAAAACAGACAGTGCAGTTTTGAAGGGTTATTAAAAAAGAGATTAATTTTAATTTTCTTCTTCTAACACAGCAAAATCGTTTTGTGGTGACATTATAATTATAATTTATAGAAATTAACTTTGTATAAATAATAAGGATAAGGATATTTATTTTTTTAAATCGGGTGTTGTTGATTTGTAATGGTTGTGATTATTTTTATATAGGAAAAACATGTAGAAATTTTGAAGTTAGAGTTAAGGAACATTTAAGGTGTTTGAATAGTAATAATTATTCTGAATTTGCTAACCATCTTTTGGCTACTGGTCATTCTTTTGATATTAATAAGGGTTTACAAATTTTACATACAAATTATACAGAATCACAATTTGATAAATTAGAAATTTTGGAAATGAGAAAAAGTTTTAATAGTAAATTGAATATTATAAATAACCAGGTCATTTTTACAAATAGTTATCTTTTAAATATATTTTATATATATAAATATATTTAAATATATATATATTTTTATTATTTTGATTATCTATACTTCGATTTTTAAATTTAATTTTGTACATTTGTTATCCTGATGAAGAAGCCTTTTGCTCTGAAACATGTTGAAATTTTTTTCAATAAAAAAGTGGTGTATACAAAGTTAATTTCTATAAATTATAATTTTATTTTATTTGGTACATCATGTCGATTTACGCATCAAGTCTTGAAGATGACATCAGAAAGATGATGGCCCCCAGCAGCGATACAGTGATGAAGGCGATTTCTGAAGTTTTCGGCTGCATTTTGGCACATCTCGGTGGGCATAGCGGCGATTTCCTCCCGAATTCGACCCTTAAGTTCTTCCAAGATGTGAGGCCGATGTTTAAAAACTTTTTCCTTCAGATAGCCCGGCAGGAAAATGTCGTAAATGCTTAAATCAGGTGAGCGCGCGGGCCATCCCACGTCGCCCCCCAGAGAGACGAGGCGCGCAGGGAACATCTGTCGCAGTTTTGTCATCGACACTCGAGCAGTATGGGCCGTAGCACCGTCCTGTTGAAACCAGATATCTCCCAGATCTGTTTCGTCCGTTAGTTTTTCCAATTGAGGTTCAAAAAATTTTTTCAACGTGGAAACGTAACGTTGAGCGTTGACAGTCACGGTTCGTCCATTATCCTAGAAAAAATACGGCCCAATCACCCCCAATTTGGATATTGCAAACCGCACAGTCACTTTTGGGGAGTGAAGATTGTGAAGTTGCCTTGGGTCATTTTCAGCACAGTACCGAAAATTTTGGTTATTCACTGCTCCACAGAGATGAAAGTGGGCCTCTGAAAAAGTTGACCTCGCATGCATTCGGTTCAACATTTCTTGGGAGCGATTCATGCGGTTTTCATAGGCAGGAGGTTTCAATTCTTGGACAATCATAATCTTGTAGGGGTGGAATGATAAGTCTTGATGCAAAATCCTCCTTAGCGAGCGGTCAGCATTGCCCAATGCAATAGCATGCTTCCGGGCAGAGCGCCGAGGCGACAGTTCAATAGCTTCTCTCGCTCTCGTTAAATTTTCGGGTGTTGGATTTGTGAGCAACCTAAAATTTCACCATCACATAGAGACGATCAGTGGTAATGCAATCTGCAAAGAGATGGTGATGTTGGTGAAGTCTGCACTGTAAAATCGACGCTGGTGGTGGAACTGTGGACCATCGCTGACGATCCCTGACAGGAGACAATGCGAATCTCCGCTCTCCGCCCGGCCGACCCAGATAGTCCGCCGGCCTTCGGACCGCTGTTGGTACAACTCGCCTCATTACTGCCACTGGTACAGGAGTACCCACACCACGTCAGTCTGCGTGTGCACCGGTCCTTTTGAAATGAACGATGCCGTTTATTACCTCCCGCTTGTTTCATATTTGTTTTGTTTCGCTTCTCGCAACACGTTTTTGCGCGTCCCTTTGCTGACTTTGAATCTTCCCTGCAGAATATTCATGAACTCCCGCATTTTCTTGGCTGATTTTATTTAACTAACTGACTAACCATCTCGTCGTTTCATGTTCTTCTATCTTGGCACACCACTCTTGCGTCGGCTACATTCATACATCTTCTCATGCACGCTCTACGGTTGTTGAGGCTTTTAACGGGGCTGTCCTCCAATATTTGTAGTGTTTGATCGGGCCAGGTCTTTCGCGGTCGCCCTCTGTTCCTGTTGCCTTCAACACTCGCCCCATATATTTTCTTGACCATTTTCCTCGCTCATACGTTCCACATGACCAAACCATCTCAGCACTCCTTTCTTTATTCTGTCTACTACAGCACAGCCAGCATTACATTCACTTCTAATTTGTTCATTCCTCACTATATCGACCAAAGATTTTCCACACAAGCGCCTTAGTGACTGCATTTCCACCGCATTCCGTATACTTTTATTCCTTTTTTGCCAATTCATTTCCATACATCAGAGTTGGCACTAGAACGCCATTATGTACCGCTAGACTTGCTTCTTTTGACAGGTTCTTATTGGCCATAATGGCATTCAGAGCGCCATTTACTTTTTTACCCGCAGTCACTCTCCTTTCCATATCGTTCTCAGCCTTGCCATCTCTACTAAACATACTTCCCGAGTACACAAACTCATTCACTTGTTCTATGCATTGGTTGTTTACAATTACATCACACTTAGTTCTTCTTTCTTCTCTCTCGAACACCATCACTTTCGATTTGCTGACATTCATCATAAGTTCACTCTGCACGCATGCGTCGGACATCCTGGACACCAGGCACTGAAGATAAGCTTCACTGTTAGCCACTAATACTGCATCGTCTGCGTATAGTAGGCAGGATATGGTATTTCGCTCCTACTTCTAATTCCCTCAGTTATTTCATACAATAATTATTATTATTTTTGTCCATATACAGATTATTTTATTTAAATGTCTTTATTTAGTTTATAGTACAATTTTGTCATTAACTAATATTAAGCATGCCTGTATCACTTACTATACGATATGTTATTATATTTGATTACGTGTTGTGACGACTGTATTCCTTCTTGAACATGTCAATATTTCTCTGTTTTTTCACATTCTCCGGTAAATTATCGAATTGCTTTAGTCGTTTGTAATACAAACAGTTTGATGTATTTCTTTCATTTTGGAATTCTTTCGTTTGAATTTGTTGTACGTCCATGAATATATGTATTGTATGTCATTCAACGGGTTTTCCGTTCGGTTCTTTGACGTGGGTCCACTACAATAAGCCTCTCCGGCAGAAATAAAAACGGTATAAATGCTTTTAATTTAATTACCTGCCTTCTGTTTATCTAACTTTTCTGGAAGAAAACAGCTGTAGATTCATAATTATGTTCTAGGTGGCTTTTATTGACGAATCAAGCGTCATGTACTCGGTTTTGATTTATATCTCGTTCTACTACAAGCTATGATATGATTTTGTCTCAAGTTACAATACGTGCACACTGTTCTGAGATTTATCTCAACTACATCTCTGAATCGTAACTCATCTTTTATAATTCAGTGATTGAAAACTATTGGTCCTAACTAAGCAAACAGAAATTAATTTTCTCTCATTACTTAGAAACTTAGCTACTCGGATACCTACGTTATTTTATTGTGACAACACTAGAACTAACTCTTAATTTAACTCTCTTGTACCTAGACTGCATAGGCTAGGTAACACTTATGCACACATCTCGGGTATTTTCAACTCTAGTTTAGCACATTATAAAGATGCGTTAATAAAAGGTCTACACCCTGCAGTCTTGGATCCTTGTATTCTTGTTTGTATTCACAAAATTAATTAGTATACCTATTTGTTTCATTATATATAGGGTTATTTGGAAAACATTAATAACCTCGCAGGACTATAT
This sequence comes from Agrypnia vestita, assembly GCA_016648135.1. Taxonomy (NCBI): domain Eukaryota; kingdom Metazoa; phylum Arthropoda; class Insecta; order Trichoptera; family Phryganeidae; genus Agrypnia; species Agrypnia vestita. The sequence goes on along the minus strand of JADDOH010007363.1, from coordinate 13,601 downwards.
TCCTGCCTTGATTATAAGTCGAAAATGTTCAAGCTATTATGACTTAATATCAATAGTTAACGAGATATGCGACATCAAAGTTTGCTTTTTTTTTTCAATATTTCTGACTTATTTTTTGTAAAACGTTGGAATATCATAACAGTCACTTAAATCGAATATGAAAAATTCATTCCCTTTAATACCCTGAAAAAATTCCAATTGGAAAACATTCCAATTGGATTTTTTTCAGGGTTTTTATCATTTTATTTAACTTGTACTGAAACGAATGAATTTTTTGTAATCGATATAAGTTACTGTAATGATAGTCCAACGTTTTACAAAAAATAAGTCGGATATATTGAAAAAAAATGCTAGCTTTGATGTCGAATATCTTCATAACTATTGATATTAGGTCATGAAAGCTTAAACATTTTCGACTCATTATCAAGGCAGGAATATAGTCCTGCGAGGTTATTAATGTTTTCCACATAACCCTGTACATGTACTTCACGCCTCTTTTTTTTTATAATTTATATCACTGTTCAAACCTTCTAACAACTGTCTATAATTTTAAGTTATACAATACTAATCTATGTTATCTTGTTTACACTATTATGTAAAAGGAACTTTTTTGTACCGTATATTGGAAACAAATAAATGAAAAAATATTAATTTCATATTTTATATATTGTATTCGTTCGCATATAAGACGATGCACTATTTAGCAATGCCACCAAAATTTTCGGCAGAAACGGGTCAATTTAAATATCGCCATTTCTTGAATCAATTCAATTCTGCACACGCCGATGACGCGAGCGTCTCCGGGCTCATCCGATCGACCTTGGTTACGTTACGTCCAATCGCCGAGCCACGATACAATATCAAATTATTTATTTATCTTGATTTACTCCAGCATCACGAACACTTCGCCCACGCGACGCGAGATTGGCCTTTGGACATTGTCTGATTCTCTGTATTTATATTCTTAGTACAATAAATGTGATTAAAATGTGTCTCGTAGTCATGGAGGCGATTTCTTCTTGACTGGCTGGTTTGTCTTGAAAGTTTCTGGATTAATTTCAGGGTCCTATGCAGTGGAGATGAGGTCCCTTAGACGTATGTGTGGTAAATCCATGTATGATAAAGTAAAGAATGAAGATATTAGGAATTAATGTAAAGCTGATCGTAGCATAATACAGAGAATAAAAATAGGGTCGCTCAGGTGGTTTGGGCATGTTGAGCGAATGAATGAGGAAAGAATGGTAAGAAAGATATATGATGCAAGTGTTGACGGCGCCAGAAAAAGAGGGCGACCACGGAAGACGTGGCATGATCAGATTAACCAGATACTGGAAGATGGTCCCGTTAGAAGTCTGAACCACCATCGAGCTTGCATGCGAAGATGTATGAATGTAGACGAAGCGAATGTTGTATGTCAGGACAGAAGAGTATGGCGCTCTATCCTCTCTGCCTACCCCCTCGGGGAAACGGCGTGATGGTAAGTAAGTAAGTAAGTAAGTAAGTAAGTACTTAACTGTGATCACAAAATTAAATGATGATATATTTTTAAGTACGAAGAGACGACACGATACACTTGAATAGATTAATGTTTTATTTTCTACACAAAAAGTCACCAGACACAAACTTGGAGCACTGTTCCGCATTTCACACTAATCGTCTCTAGAATATTCCACGTAGATACTTTTTTAATTCTCTGCACTTTTGTGTGTCGCATGGTTTCCATTAGTTGACTATCGCGTTATGCCGCCGCCATTTCTATATTGTTTTATGTTCTGGAGGTTTCGCAAATATATTCGCGTTTTCCACCGATTTCTAGATTCTTCAAAAATACATGATTATGTGTAGTTCTTCTTGTTTCTACAATCTCGTGACAATATTGATGAAAAGGTATCTCTTTGAAATTATGTTATATGTTTATCAATCACTATTTACTTTATTTTTTGTGCATTGTATTTTGATTGTATTTGTTTGTTCTTTCTGTCCTTTTTTGTTAGTGTATAATTTATAAGTAAAGGATAAATGTTTTTTAATTTCAATGATCCCGAGATTGCCAATTTTGGCAATCATTTTGATTGTATTCACTAATCTTGATATTAAGTAAAAATAAATTTGATAAAGTTTATTTGAATTATAAGTGTGAGAGAGTATGAAATTTGTACGCTCCGGCAAGAGAAGCCAATGTAGCTACTCCAGCATTGAAGATATCCGCGAGAACTTTGATGCCTTGAATATAAGCCTCGCCGCGGCACTCGTCACTGACTGAAGTCTGTCGAGCTGAGTCCTGGGCTGTCCAGCACATATTGAGTTACAGTTAAAGAATCATAAGTTTGACGAAATTCACATGCGAACGCTTATTTTCATTTTTTTTTTGGATATTTACTAAATATTGAATAAACGTGAACTCGACCATGGTGGATTGTCTTAGTGTACTAGTAAAATATGGTTGCCACCTATATATAGCATTTTAAAGTCACACCATTCCTATTAAAACACCTTTAAGCCATGTATTCACTAGGGGACAAATTGTCCCTCAACAGCACGCGCGGCATAGAGTCTACGTGACGTTGCAACGTCGTGCACTGTTCCGCGACCTCGCACACAACATAGCGCGGCATTTCTACGTGCCGTGGCAACGTTGCCATGCGCACGGTACCCGAGCGTACTCACTGCAACATTCCGCGGAGCGTCAGTACCACGTGGTATGTTTACAAGTGAATACGCATGCGCTGTATCTGTCAAGATGACAATGCGGGGAAACGAAATCGTTCTTGAACTCATCGAGCTGTATCGATCGAAGATCGCATAGAATGTCCGTCCTTCTTTCTCTTTGCAGTAAATAATTTCGCATTCTCCTCTTACTTTTCGATAAACTCATTAACATAAACAGATACGCGGCTATCATCATAACCTCATAGGGCGATATATTTCCGCGACGTCTGGAAAACAATAATTATTTGCAAAAAGGACCTTGTTTTTAATAATATTCAATTTACTACAGTAAAACCTCGTTTATTTGAAATTGCGACCCAAAAAAACATTTCGAATTGCGCGGAACCCCGTTTTCGCCAAATGAGATACCACAGCTGTCAACATAAGCTCATCGGGTGACATTTCCGCGACAAGATATGCGAGTCCCGGTGTGTACACGTCAAATGGCCGCGTCATTGTCCCCGAAACATGAGCGTAGATGTTGATGCGACATGCCGAGCGGAATGTTTCGCGATTTGTCCCCTAGTGAATACATGGCTTTATGTTGTATAAATAAATGATTTTGAACATAGGACTACTTTAGGATTTCTTTTAGTGTATCTTTTATTTCTATTAGAAGGTACATAATGGAGTTCTGGTACCGACACTGATGTATGGAAGTGAAGCCTGGAGTTGGCAGAAGAGGAACGAAAGTAGACTGAATACAATAGAGATGAGATCCCTTAGATGTATGTGTGACAAATCCATTTATGATATATAGAATGAATGTAAAGCATCTTAATCTTAAGCAAATATTAGCATAATTCATAGAATTAAAACAGGGTTTGGGCATGTTAAGTGAATGAATCAGGAAAGAATGTCAAGAAAGATATATAATGCAAGTGTTGACGACGCCAGAAAGAAAGAGCGACCGCGGAAGACGTGGCACGACCAGATTAACCAGATACTGGAAGATGGTGCCGTTTGAAGCCTCAACAACCGTCAAACTTGCATATGTATGAATGTGGATGAGGCGAGAGTTGTATGTCAGGACAGAAGAGTATGTCGCTCTATCCTCTCTGCCTACCCCCACGGGGAAACGGCGTGATGACAAGTAAGCAAGCTTGTTGGTCTTGTGGTTAGGACTCTCGCCTCGTGATTCAAAAGTCGCGGGTTCGAACCTCACTCCAGACCAGATGGTTAGTCCTGTTTTCATAGCACAAGCGTTTAGCTTAGTTCGAAAATAGTGAGAATATTGATGTGGCGAACGCTTATTTTAATTTTTTTTTTGGATATTTACTAAATATTGGGTAAGCGTGTACTTAGCATGGCGGATCATCATAGTGTACTATTAAAAAGCCCTTTAAAATGATCTTAAACATAGGACTACTTTAGGATTTAGATAACTGTTTAAACTAATTCCTTTCTGTGTATCTTTTATTTTTCCTTGCGTCACATCGCCGGCAAATTAAGCTGTCTAATAACTGAAGACCCCATGGCAACAAGTTGTTAACTAACATTTTTGTCAAAAATGAGTTAATAAGCCGTCTAAACTAAATATTGTACGCTCTTTCCATTGGAAATAAAAATAATTAGGACATGTTTAAATCATGGGGATGAACTTGTTAATTACACTTTTTCATAAAAATCAAATCAGTTATTAATGGGAAGAACGTGTTATCTTCAATAATAACATGTACATGCCATCATTCTGAAATTGACACGCCTTTTAATTTGATTGGAATATTTATGGTTAATATAAATTTTACTCTGGCAGTACTGTCATATATTTGTTTTTATTTGAAGACTATTATAATATGTACTTATATATTATTTTTCAATAATTTTAAATGGTACATACCATGTTTTGTATTATTAATTAACATGCCAGGTATTTTGTAATTTTGGATAATGCATGGTAAAAATGGATAGATTTTGAAGGGTTGTTTGATGTTCGCGTTTTACCAATTTTAAAAAGGTGTTATTCTATTAAAAATGAGTTCCAGAGGCGAAAAAATGGTTTATAACTACATTTTTTAGGGAAAAATAGTATATTTTTATTTTTTTGATCATAAATAAGTTTTTTTACTTTGTAAATACTTTTTGATATTTTAGTGACATAAATCAATAAAAAATAATCTTAATTAGCAATAAAACACATTTCTCAAAGGCGAAATGCAAATGTCTAATTATCTCAAAATGTCTTCAATGTTAGTTAACAACTTCTTGCCATGGGGTCTTCAACTGGTGCAAACATCCTCGCAACGTTGGTTTATATGTGCACATTGAATAATATTTTGAATCTGCATCGGAAAGAATCATTTTCACTTTCCGATTCTCTACAAACCGGGTCAGCTCGTGTTTCGCAAACAGCGCGCTATATTTTTACATCTTTGTCCTGTCAGCATTCTGAATCGCGAACAGGTTTGCGAAACGGTGTGTTGTTTTTTTCCCTTTAGTTTGTTGTTTTGCAGCGGATCGTGGGCAGTTGTCGATTTCGACAGGAAGTTTCCGTTTCAACAAACAACTCGACGATTTTTCAATCGATAGGTTCGATGATAACAATAGACTGTACGCTGTATTTCCTGATGGAAATTTGTCGACCGAAGCAAGACTCGCGGTACACAAATTGAGTTCCGTTTCCTACAGCACCGACGTATCGGCGGAAGAGAAACGAAAGTAGACTGGATGCGGTGGAAATGAGATTCACTTTGGCGCATATGTGTAAAATTAAAGTGATTAAGCTAACATTTGTACAGTGAATATGATTAAATATTACATTGAAATAAGCTGTATGTAATAAAATAAATCGAATTAAACTATGCGTTTCGTAATATCCCTTAACAATTATTATCGTACTAGTTGAATTTCAACTTTGCATTAATTATTTATAACCAAATTAATTTATCAATTAGAAAGACACGCAGAAAAATCAAATCTCCAAAAAAAATATTTGGCTGCTACCGGGATTCGAACCGCGGATCTCCTCCTATCCGGGGCAGGCGCGTTATCCGATTACGCTATAGCGGTCTCTTACATTTCCGTGAATCTATCGACCTTATCTGTAAGTATCATTTTGTAATTGATTAACGTTCATTATCCGTTTTAGAGCAATCTACTTTTCTGGTACGGTAGGCACAAATTACTTTGTGCAACTGCCGCTAGGGGACGCTAGAATTAACCGTTTTAATTCATTTTAATTATTTTTATCTTTACGTAGCGTGCCAGGTCAAAAGTGTGTGGCGTTTCATCCTCTCTCCCTGTCCCCGCGGAGAAGCGGCCTGACGATCGAAGTAAATAACTTTTCTATGAGTATGTTTTAAAATTTGACCTTTTCTTCGTTGTCTTATTTTACAATCTATTCTCGGTGTAATTTGAGATTTCAATGGACCACTTGTTTCTGCAATGACTGGAAATAAGATTGATCCGTTCCAATGTTGTACGCTCCAAGTTACAAAACTAACACCCCATTTCTAAAACTACTGCAACAACTTTGAGATTCTAACGTTTTTTCTCTCTCGCTATTTTATATTTTAAACGGATTTTACAACATAGTATTTTTGCATGCAATGCGTACATTTTATAGAGTTAGTTATGCCTGTTCGTGATATCGATATATTGTTAAAAACGAAATACCTGTCACATCAATAATTAACATTAAAAACATTACTAATTTGCCGATTATTCGGGACTAGGCTCGAACTATAGATTACTAGGCGGTAGTCTTGCAATGCCCATGACCTTAAAACACTGTTAAAAAGAATGTATGAATCAATTAACAAGTATGGTCTGAAAAAGAAGCCAGTAAAACAAAATTGTTAATAGTATCAAAAAGATCACTTCCTAAACCAAATATAATCATTGAAAATGAACCAATAGAAAAAGTCACGCAATATAAGAACTTAAGCGCATGGGTGAACGAGATCTGGGATCCATCTCTCGAAGTAAGAGCTCGAATAGAGATGGCAAGAAGTGCGTTTCCCAGAATGAGACCTTTAGGCTAGCGCCACACTAGGCGTATCTTTCGTCACGTCAAATCCGCAACCTAATTTAGCAGTCGCATACAATGTTCCGCGGCGGATTCAATCCCCGACAACCACACGTGCGGACGAACCGTCGAATGTGGCGCTTTGCATTTAAAAACATCAGACGCGACGTCACCGATTTTACGTTGACGCAAGTTCCGCGGGCGGAGAACATAGGCACATCACTTTTGCTTCCGCTACAGTCATACATCTTCTCATGCTAGTTCTACGGTGGTTGAGGCTTTAAACGGGGCCATCCTCCAATACTTGTAGTATCTGATTATGCCAGATCTTTCGCGGACGCCCTCTTTTCCTGTTGCCTTCAAAACTCGCCCCCATATATTTTCTTGACCATCCTTTCTTCGCTCATATGTTCTACATGACCAAACCATCTCAGTACTCCTTTCTTTATTCTATCCACCACACTACAGCCAGCATTACATTCACTTCTAATTTGTTCATAGAGTATCAACCAAAGATTTTCAACACAAGCGTCTTGGTCACCGCATTTCGTGGCTTGTTTGTCGATTCCAGGATTCGCTAGTTTTGATCAAACGTCGTATTTAATTACTCCTGGTTTTACTCCCCTTTTATCAGCGATTCGGAGCCCTTATCAACGCTTGGAAATCGCGCGACTCGCGCCATTCTGCGAATCCGCCACTGCTCATCGATCTTTCTAGATCTTTCGAGCTAAAGAAAGCAGTCGGATCGCTTTCGATTTCAGCGCCGCCGATCGGCGTGTCGGCTGCCGGAACGGGAGACCGGATATTCCGGTTCGGCTCGGCGGGAATTTCGTTTTTCGCTCGGAGCCTTCCCGCACAAAATCTGCCGTTGAAAATTCTTACCCACGCAAAGCTTTTTTGGGGCTTTTTTACAGCGAACGCTTTTTCACAGCGGTGTGGCCATACTGCGAATTATTTATCGTAACATTACATGCGGTTAATTGGGAATACGTTAGGCTTAGGGGCTTTGGAGGTTTCGATAAATAATCTATTCTTATTGATTTATATTATTATCTTGACGATCATGTATTGACGCCTTTTATATAGCTTTGAACACTTCGTCAATTTTAACGTGATGAATATTATGTTAAATAAGTATATTAATATTATTTTATAAGTTTTATCATCACATTTCATTTCATACACTTTTACTAATTTTTTTAATCCAAATTGTAAAAAAAAACCTAATATTTCCGGTATTATGATATAAATATTGACATTTTAAGTGTCTTGACATTTCTCATAGAAAATTTTACGCGTAGTTACATAATTAAGCACGTTCCGTCTATTTTGCCGTAGAATATTAAACTAAATAACTAACCATCACGCCGTTTATCGCAGGGGTAGGCAGAGAGTATAGAACGCCATATTTTTTTATCTTGGTACACCACTTTTGCTTCGGCTACATTCATACATCTGAGAAAGCTCTTCGGTTGTTGACGCTTTTAACATAGCCATCCCCCAATACTTGTAGTATATGATCATGCCAGTACCTTCGCGGACGCCCTCTATTCCTGTTGCCTTCAACAGTCGCCCCATATATTTTCTTAACCACCACTACCACACTGCAGCCAGCATTACATTAACTTCTAATTTGTTCATTCCTCACTCTATAGACCATAGATTTTCCACACAAGCGCCTTAGTATTATAAAGATGTCAAAAGGTGAATGTGACGGGAATGTTAATAGGAGAATAGAACAGCTAGTGAAATTAATATTGCTAGTAAATTAATATCAGAGTTCAAATTTATTTTAATTTATAAACATACAAAATTATTAGTTTTAGATATGGAGAAGTCAAATGGTGCACGAATGAAAATAATGTTTATTTTCCATGATGTGGTTCGAAAATTCAGAAAAGTTATTACCAGTTAGACGGCACCGATCCTATTTTCTAGAAGTTTGACCGATGTATTTACCATACAATCTCCGCACGGAATTTCGCAAACTCTTTGTATTGACGAGTATACATATACATGTCCAGCGCGTCATTAGCTATGCGTTCGTTAGTACGCGCGCTCTCTTTCTCTCGTGACGTAATTTTGTGCATGTCTGCGGTGGTACCGACTGCATGCCGAGTGGTTGTCCGCCGAAGGTCGAATCGGAAACCGGCGAAAACTTTTTTCGGCACGTTGCCAGAGCACGTTTGATTCCAAACGGTGAAAGTCGTCATTTTGTAGGGAAAATCATATAAAATGTACGTGCATAAAATATATACAGGGTTATTTGTAAAACATTAACAACCTCGCAGGACTATATTCCTGCCTTGGTTATGAGTCGAAAATGTAAAAGCTATTATGACCTAATATCAATAGTTGTGGAGATATGCGACATCAAAGTTTGCATTTTTTTTCCCAATATTTTTGACTAATTTTTTGTAAAACGTTGGAGTATCATTACAGTAACTCATATCGATTACGAAAAATTCATTTGATTCAATACAAGTTAAATAAAATGTGATTGAAAAAAATCCGATTGGAATGTTTTCCAATTGGAATTTGAAGGTTTTTATTTTTTTATTTGACTTGTATTAAAGGAAATGCTGCGAGGTTATTAATGTTTTGCAAATAACCCCGTATAAAAATTGAAAACGAAAGAAATTATGCACGGATTAATGCCCAAATTCTTTAATGACAGTTTGAAACAAAATTTTCATTCATACTATACACTAATTGGCGACAATATGAGACTACAGAAGAAAAACAAAAAGAAAATCAAATTTTTTTATTGCACAAAGGACTCAAAATCTTCCACAATCTCGGGTTCGATTTCCAGTGCCGGATATTTTTTTTTCTAATTTTTTAATTTTTTTTTTTGATGTCTATTTTATTTATAATATTAATTATTAAATTTTGTGGTCGCGTTAGTTCTACGCACGCACAATCGCCGGGGTTTAAAATAGTAGGTGCCGGGGGAAAAGATGTTCAAATATTTTGATAAAAGTCATTTTTATTTTACGGGTGTCGGCTATAAATAAGTAAATAGTCTTTAGGAACCGGCAAAAGTACCGTCATTTTTACTCCCTTTATATTAACTCGTGGCGTCTGCTTGCTTGCCGTCAACAAAAGCTTTGGATCGATTTTTGACCCTTTTCCCGTGATCCAATCGAGCTGAAACTTGGCAAGTAGACTCGTGGCGACGATCAAGAAGATCTATCAAATTTTCGATAAAAAAATTAATAATTATAGTATAATTTCGGATTTTTAGAAATTTTATTGTTTTTTTCAAATTGGAATCATGAGAAAAGTTTGATTAGCAACGGCCGGTGGCCCGATAACGTCGCGGAATATTTTCTAAATTTGAATTACTCCGTCGGTATACATAATAGGTATTTCGCTACGAATGTCGAAAATCTAAATTGACTGACAAATGTTTTTATAATTTAATCTTCAAAGCATGAAGTGTCTTATCAAAGCTCAAAACATCTGACATTTTAGAAATATATTAAATAACTGTAAGTTTAGTGTTATGTTACATGTTTTAATTCGTCTTTAATTGTTATATTTTACAAAGAAAGGGAGTATAATAAAAACTTGGTTTTTATGGGTTACTTTTTTTTTTACGGGTTACAGCTAGTTTAATATAATTGCACGCGTTGTATTTCTAATAATATAATACAATTGTCATTGTATTAATAGAAAAACAAAATCATTGTGTAATATGAAACTAAGTATATAGATGTCATCACGTCAAAATTGACGATTGTTATAATAACGGTCAAGTCATGATCGATAGGGTAACACAGCAAATGGGAATATACCCGATAATACGGTGTGAAGCTACGAATCCACTCCCAAGGTTTATTTTTATCTTAAAACGTAATCTAATCGGCATTCTTCGAGAGCAAGATTGCCGGAGCGCGCGCATGCGTAATGCAACACGAAGCGGCCAGATGCAAACAGCGAGCTTCATTCAGCGTGAAGTGCATCTTCATGGCGGACATCCTGTCTTCAAATATTGGCTCTCGGGCAAATTGCAAAACGATTCTGCGTTCTCGAGTCCGTCGACGACGTCGCGCTTAACGAGCCCTGCAAAAAAGCTCTCGAACGTGATTGTGTGTCTCGACTTTGAAACGAGAATTGGATGGAACAAAACGAAAAAAAAGATAAATAACTCACAATGACGTCACGTACCGATTACAGATTTTTTCTGCTGGATGAAGAGCAAAAAGTATTCCTACAAATTAGAAACGATAATTTAACTGAAATGGATTTCTTGTAAATGATGACCGTGTATTTTTATGTTATAATAATATATTTTTTTACAATACGGCAACATTGTAAAAGATTCGTGTATAATTTAATTTTAATAATTTTTTTTTTTTGCATTTTTAATTACGTATCACCTCGTATAAATCAGTTTTAACCGTGCATACATACGACTCTCTAATTTTTTAATTATTTGTAGCTAAACATGTAATAAAATAAATGTATAGGATTAGTGTATATTATAGATATCTCACAGAGACGAAACTGTATTATTATGGGAAAGTAGGTATAGAAGTCATTTGGGTGTACATAGGACTTATGACCTATCTTTATGGTTGGCTTAAGTGATCACTTTACACAATTGTAACATTCGCCATTTCCACCCATGATAGAATATACCATGCTTATTCATTTTTTTGGAAGTTGTATATATGTTCAAATTGCGTGGAAAGCTTTCACATATGAGTTGTAGGCGCCTTTCCATGCGGCCTGTACAAAGCTATTTTCATTCCCCTAAATCCCCACAGATGGCGCTAATGAGAAAATCTGCATTGATTTTTTACGGAATTTTGAGAGCAATATACTTTATTGTGTAATGAAAATTGTATAGGATTATTCGGAAAACGTTAATAACCTTGCAGGACTATATTCCTGCCTTGATTGTGAGTCGAAAACTTTCAAGCAGCCATAACCTAACATCAATAGTTTCCCTTTTTCTGAAATCTCAATACCCTGGATTCAATTACATTACTCAGCCGTCCCACGACATGTCAATATCCATCAATATTCCATTTTTCCACCATCAATTCAGTGTTCAGTAAGGGTTGTCTTTCAATTTAAATTTAATTTTGTTGGTGTAATTGGAAAACTTTTTGTACAAAATGACTTTGATAGCCATCTTTTGGATAGTAGGGGATAGTGCCAAATTTTTTAAGAGTCAACAAACACTTTGGAGTTGTGAAAACACTGATGATGTATCGAAAATGTTCAAACAACCAACTTTGATATTTGCATATCTCCATATCATATTAATAATTATGTTTGCATTTTTTTTTCAATATTTCCGACTTCTTTTTTACAAAACGTTGGACTATCATCAGTAACTTATATCAATTACGAAAAATTCATTCATTTCAATACAAGTTAAATAAAATGTTAAAAACTCTACAAAAATTCCAATCGGAATTGGAAGGTTTTTGTGATTTTATTTGAGTTGTATTAAAAGGAATGAATTTTTCATATTCGATATGAGTTACTGTAATGATTGTTCAACGTTTTACAAAAAATAAGTCAGAAATATTTAAAAAAATGCAAACTTAGTTGTCGCATATCTCCTTAACTATTGATAATTAAAGCAGGAATATCGATAGTCCTGCGAGATTATTAATGTTTTCCAAATAACCTTGTATGTTTCATATCAATAAATATAATAAACTTGTCACTGAAACTATTGTCATATATTTTTCGCAATCTTACGTTGTAACAAAATCTTCGCTAAGCGAAGCGCGTTTAATCGAGGGAGGTAATATTTTTTTATTCAATTTCCTTCGCAAGTATCAAATAAGTTTTTATTCGAAACCTTTTCTCTGTGTATATTCTTCCCATTATATTCTTTAAATGTATTACTTAAATATTACGATTATTTTATTCGGAAAAGAGATCGTAACGGCGCTAACGAGGATTTACTTTTCTTTATTTACCCCGTTATTGCGACATTTTTTCGAGAACCAGAATCTACACGTTATATGTATACATTTGTTCAGAAAAATTCCCAGTACCCACCTCTTGCCAAATCAAATAGATACCGGCTTACCAAAAGGATAGTACAATCACAATATAGAAAAAAATCTACCCATTTATATTTACCCAATTATCTTAATTCGCGTCGAAATTTGAATCTTGTGTATTATTCTTTATAATAAAGAATCTATCGCCTTTTATTTGTAACTAATCTCAAAATGTTTTGATTACATGCTATTTTAATCTAGGATTTCCAATTTAATATGAAAAATAGAAAAATGTACATTTTTATAGTTCTTTGATAATAATTAAGGCAAATAAGTTAAATCACTTCTAAAGAATCTCAGAAGAAATCTATCCATCGAAAAAATATATAATTACCCAACGGGACAATATTATGTACATTTTACACCTTACCTTAAAAATAAAACTTAAATTTTGTATTTTATTATATAAACTTCCTGGCATCGCCAGTATTTTAGATGCATGCATATGTTATATTTATTTAATATTCTCTTATTTTTTTCTATTCTTTTTCACTAAAAACCCTGAAAAAAATTGAATAAAAAAAGGAAAAAAGCCAGAACACGTCAGAGTTATTGAAAATGATATTCAAAGCGCATCTCAATATTCAAATAAATTTTCTCCTCGATAGTAGCTAAAAATAGAAGCGTTGAGCTAAAATTCTACACCGAACAAGTTATGTAAATATCATGATACCATAGCGCACCGTTCGAGAGATTTTGCTGCTTTAGACGAACAAATGTTAATATTTAGTAGCTAAGATTCTTTAGTCAGTATAAGTAGACCTCTTTCCATTGAAAGGCAATCGAATTAGTATGTGTAAGCCGTGCGTACGAGGCACATTGTTTCGTTGTGTTGGTGTTCCGTTAACAATATGTGTCGTACGCACGGATTACACATACTAATTCGATTG